>JAMRYI010000756.1:0-76072 GCA_029231635.1 Ditylenchus weischeri | reverse complement strand
TAGGGAATATGGCGAAAATGTGAAATTATGCATCAATCATTTCTTTGTTTTACACCAACATTGTTTTGCAAGAGAGAGCAACTTTCAAATTTAGTTATTAATCAATGTCAAAATTAATTTGTTCAAACCAGTGATTGTAATGTTTTATTTTTATTTCAATTTAATAACAACTTTTTTTTATGAAAACACAAAGTTAGCTGTATAAAAGAGTTGAAAGCCTCTTCCAAAATTAGTGAATCATCTTACTTCAAGCGAAATCAATAAATAGGGAGAAAAAAATGAGTTTTGAAGAAAATGGTTACTGAACAAGTAGCACTCAAATTGCTCAAAAAGCGGGCGCCGGGCGCCGGAAATTTTCAAAAACGGCTTTTATCGCCTGAAATTTTCGAAATCTGCGCCGGCGCCCTTTTTTCTGCACGCCGGTGCCCGTGCAACTATGCTCATAAGGACTCTAAAATACCTTAAAATGACCATCTACTCCTGAGGGACGAGAGGCTAAATTTTTTGACAAAATTTTCAAATTTTTTATCATAAAGTGTTCAGAAATCCTTCTTTTATCGTGTAGAGCAGAAAAAATGAGTTCGGGAAGTGATTTTGGGTCACTTTCCAAAAAATCCGAGTATGGGGGGTACTATAAAAGTGCCAAAATCATCCTTCGTATCGTTCAGCGGCTCTACATGTGTTCATGCCGACGCCGAAAAAAATATGCCTTGGTTCGGGGCTTTTAGGCTTTTAACGCGGTCATAGGCCGATCCGAAGCAGCAAATTTTTCACTCTAAAGGACTCATATAGTTCTAGGTTAGTTAAATTAACTATAAAATTCAAGCACACAAAGTAAAACCTCTGCAAACTAACGGTTTTCCAGATTATTAAAAAAAATTGCAAGAAAAACAACTAGGGACCAAGGCATATTTTTCGGGTGTCGGCATGAACACATATAGAGCCAAGTTCAGCTCTATGTAACGTTCACTAAAAAATGTTTTGGTTGGCCTGAAGTTCAAGCAAACAACAGAAGATATAGGCACATATTTGTATCAAAATGTATCACAATTAATACCCTTCTTTCCCAATCCTCATGCTCTTTTTATACTCAGACTCCGCCCTTAGTTATTTTAAAATTACCTTCAGTGTTTGGGCTACAGGTCCCGAGTCAGCTTCCACAATAATGCAAAACAGTAGGAACACAAGCAACAAAGCACCAGGTCTCATATTAGGTTCAGAAATAAACAAAGATGTTGTTTGAGCAAAGTTTGTTAGTTTTGCCAAGATAAAAGACGATGTTAAGAGACACATGTTACCCTGATAATCATACCTCTTTCTATCAAAGACCTATCAAAGGTCAGGGCGTTTGTCACTGATGTCTCTTCCTAGTCTGCAGCTTGGGTCGGGACTTTAAAATTATTACTATATTATAAGGGGCCTACCGTATTTTTCTAATTGCCGCACATGCGCTTATTTTTCAATCACCCGAAAATTGGAAATTTTCAAATTCGATCTAGAAACTTTTGGGTGCTCAACCAAGATCTGAAAAGTGGAATCGGTAGAGCTGTGGAGTTAAGAAATGCATCAAACAGCTTAGCAAAATATTCACTTGCTCCGAGATATAAGTCTTTAAAGTTAGGGGTGTGCGGTAATTAGAGACTGTGCGGCAATTAGAAGAAATACGGTATATTATAGGGGGCTTATAATATACTAGAATATGTTGTTGCCACAGATGTGGCAATTCGTAGGCGCCCAGGACCTGCGTATGGTACACGAGTTACAAAAATGATGCATGCTACCACCAGGATTTGAACCTGTAACCATGCATTGGTCCCCCAAGGCAATCTAAAATTCACCCGAAATTGCCTTGGTCCCCCTGTGGTTTTTGGGAACCTAAAAAAAAAATTTTTGGCACTACACCCTAAAGAACATTTGAGCAATTGAATAATTGAGCCGATTCTTCTGGTATCCAACTGGGTTTTAGAAACTTTAAAGAAACTAAAGAGCAAAGTGTCTTCGGCCTCGACTTCTTCTATCGGATGCTCAACCACTATGGCAAATGACTCTGCAGGCTTCTTTTTCCTGGAAGGTAAAAGTCAAATTGCACGCGTTATCTGTGACGACTACTTACACTTCTCAGTTTCTTTCGGCGGACCAGGCTGTGTTGAATTCGATGGTTTTTTTTATCCAGGCTGACACGTCCCTCCCACTGGTTGCTTCTGTTTTGGCTCTTGTTTCTTCGAAACCACTTGCTGAAGCTTCTCCTTTTGATTCTTCTTCCCTTTCTTGAACAAACAGCAGTAGAGCAGCAAGCAGATAACTAGAGATGATGGCTTGACCTTTCCGGGACGGGACGGGTCAGAATTCAAATTTAAAAATTTCGGAACGGGACGCGGACGGACAGGTGCCAAAAATTTCCGGGCGGGATTCCGGGACGGGACGATTCTCTAAAATTAACGGGACGAAATTGTCCCGTCCCGTCATCATCTGTAGTTGACTGTAATTACAAGTTGAAGGTAGTTGTTGAAAATTGAATTTTTTCGGACGGACGAGACGGAATTTAAATAATTTTTTTCGACGACACCGGGACGGGACAGCTGCCAAAAAATTTCCGGGCGGGATTCCGGGACGGGACGATTCTCTAAAATTAACGGGACGGGACGGAATTGTCCCGTCCCGTCATCATCTCTACAGATAAGCCCAAGCACAGCAATAGCTCCCAATGACCGCACAGCTGATCCCAATAATGGCAGGCGACAGCGAATCTGAAGTCAAGCTTTGAGGATTTTCTGGTGCCACGGGCATGTACTGCTTGTATTTCTGAAAACAAAAAATTGTCGAACTCGCAAGTAATCAAAGAAACTTACGAAGAGGGCCTTGACTTCACATTCCGGAGTTCCACTCAACGATATGTTTGCTAAGTAGCTATCCGTATTAGAACCCTTGCCTAAATTCAGCAAGCAGGGCGCAACACCATCTGAAGAGTATTTTGCATGGCTGCCATCGAGGTTGACTAGAACATCCAGGCCTGGACTTTTCAAAGCCTCACTACCTAAAACAAAAAATATTATTTTGAAAAATGGAAAAAACAGTAAACCTAACCATGCACAATACTGAAAATAGTTTCGCCCGCACGGCTTTGAATCCAATTGACATTCATTTTACGGCTGCTTATATAGCGTCAGGTGAATATAGCGTCAGGTAAAACAACCTCAAAAGTCAAAAAATTTCCTAATCATTCAACTTCTGTCTGTTTCAACTTGGTTTCTAACAAAACCATAGGCTGGAATTCGTTATATCACATCCTACCAAAAGTTGATTTTGACCACTTATTCGTGCTTTTCAGGTCGTAATTAGTCGAAAAAAACATGTTTTTGGGATTGGGAAAGGCATTTGCAAAAAAAAAATTTTCGGCAAAAATTTTGACATTTTTTTGAAAATTTTCATTTTTAACCGAAATTTAGCAATATCAAAAGAAGACCCGATCAAATTTATTTATTCCTAACATCACAACCCTAAGCCTAAGTCGAGCCTAGTCGAATCGGATCCTTGCAAATTTCGTAAAGACGAATCAAGTTTATTGACATCGTAACTAGAACAAAGAAACAAATTAAAAAGACGAGAGAAAGAAACTGCGACCGAATAAACTAAGAAAAATGAAAAATTTCATGAAAATTTTCAAAAAAATGTCAAAATTTTTGCCAAAAAATTTTTTTTGCAAATGTCTTTCCCAATCCCAAAAACATGTTTTTTCGACTAATTACGACCTGAAAAGCACGAATAAGTGGTCAAGATCAACTTTGGTAGGATGTGGTATAACGAAGTTTAGCCAAACCATGCCTAAAATTAAAAATTAAAATTAAATTAAATTCTAGGCCTTGTTTTATTAGAAACCAAGTTGAAAAATTCGTACAGAAGTTCAATGATTAGAAAATTTTTTCAAAACAGGTGGCAATGGTCCTTTAAATTTCGAAAGAAAACTAGCAATCCAAAAATTGTGCCACCCAAGTAAATAATTTCCAAAACTGCCAAAAAGTATGAGGGATCTTTGACAGCCCTAACCCGAAGTCCAAACCAGCTGACCACTTCATCGATGCACCTATCAGTCATCTGTTTGTACAACTTTTCTTGTCTCCAACGCCTGCCTTCTGTCACAGTCTTCTGTACATCAAAAATTAGTTTAGTTTCAAGATTTGGCCAATTAAGTTTACACACCTTAGTCTCCTCCGGCAATATATTAACACTTCTGGGCATGCAAGTCCCATTGAAATCAGCCAAATGTCCTCCGCCTCTATTTGGGCTGTGAAATATCCATGCTCTAGACCAAAAAACAGATAAGAAATAAAGTTGAATGTTTTCATACCAATCACTAAGTAGTAAACAGCAAATCTGTAAGTCAAAAAGGTAAAATATCAAAAGTCGGCAAAAATAGTAAACCTCTTGAGTAGAGTCATTTCTGGAAACTTTTCAATAAAAATATTCAGTTAAAGGCAACAATGAAAACTTTTTAGGCAAAAGGCTAGATGAAAAATTTAAAAAGCACTGCTGATCCCCGCCTTATTTTGTGCAATGCATGAGGTTTTAAAGGCCCCACTCAGACTTAGGCGAAACACGAGTGCCGAAACAATCGTAAATTATTCAAATTTCCAACGTTTTTATTTTCGTTTCTTAAAAATTTTTTGCTCAATATGACCGCCAGATTATAGCGGTCATTTTGGTACCAATAGTTCTACAAAAAAATTAAAAGATTGGGTGATTAAATCAATTTAAATGGTGTTTCGGGTGTGTGTTTCGCCATACCCTGAATAATAAATTTCTTATTACTGATTTAAGGCTAGTTAGTTGACCATTTTGATTTTTTCAGGCAAGTTACCATCTATTTTGTAGCTAGTGAGATGCTACAAAATGGTTGGTAACTTGCCTGAGAGAAGTGATCAAAAAGTGGGTCAAAACACAATGCCAAAAACACGATTTTGAATCAGGGGGCTAATTAGAGGAAATACGGTATAGGAAATAGGACATGCGTAATACGGTGAATAAACTTGAAAAATAGCTCAAAGAAGCGGTGAAAGTATTAAATTTGTTGATTAACTTTTTTGAACAATCTGATAAAATGTAGTCGAGATCATGAGCAACTTTTTGTGACTAATAGTTGAAACAAAGTGAGATGGTCAGAAAACCATGCTGTAAGTATGACCAACGAAGTATTTCTGAATGATTCTGCTATCCCAAGATTTTGAGCTCACATTATCCAAACCACTTACTATCAGCTAACGGCAGTTCCAGAAACAAAGGCAGCGTTTTTGACCAGTCCAACATACAGAGCATGTCTATTTGAGTGACTGAAGCCATGTCTGCTCGCAAGGTGATCTCAAGTTTGGCTTCTGAAGAAAGGGGCTGAAATGTTTGGCAGTTTACAAACTTTTTTATCTACGACGACCACCAAGAAATACCACTTTATTGCCATCCTTGATGGCTTCAGCCAACTTCTTGGCTTGGTTTTTGAGCCTGAGTAGTTCAATCTTTTTTTCTCTAATTATCTGGTCAAATGTGGTCAGTCGGGTGATTAACTTCACTAAGTCATCAGCGCTATTTTTGCACTTTTTATCAGTTTTGCTTGTTGTCGTAGGTGTCTTAGTTGCGGATGCAGTGGTTTGTTCCAAATTGCTACAGCTGGGAGAAGCGTATTTTCTTGAAGGCTCAGAATGGCAGGGCAAAACTTGGCAAAAACGAAAATTGCCAAATGGGAAATTGCATTAATTACAATAGGAAATTGCAACGCTTGACCGTCAATCATCGACGTCAGAGCACAAATGAAATGAATATGTAGCGTAAACTTTTAATAGAAAGGGCGAGAATTTAACAATTATACTCAAAATTATTAATTGTTTTATCAATTCTTCATAGAATTAGTCAAAATCAGCCGAAATTAGCAAATCAGCCAAAAAAACAACAATCAGCATCGAAGGCCCAAAATCAGCAAATGGCTGATAAATCAGCCAACTTGGGAGCCCTGCTCTGATGGAGTCTCAGTGATTGTACTCGAATGCTCAAGAGCCAAATACATATGTCGAAATAAGGTACAGAATGAATATTCTAAATTTCGAGCTTCGAGCCAAGCACTCGAAATTTTCGAACTTCAAGCTTCAACAAATTTCATTCATCAAAACCAAAATACAATAATCAAACGTTTTCTTCCAACAACAAATCAACTATTTCTACTGGTTCTTTTGGTTTTGTCAAACCATATTTGCCACAAGATTTTAAATAAAAAAAAATTGCCTTGTTTTTAACTTTTGACATTTTCTAAATCTAATTTTGGACCAAAGGGGAGACCAAGTCAAAAAAGTCAAAAATTGTCGAAATTTTTTGATACCAAATGAAAGCGCCCGCAATTCTAAGGTGTTCTGCGTTTACAGAATTTCGAAATTGTGTCAGAACAAAAAGTTATGGATGTTTGAAATCGGGCGAATTTCTTGCGCCACCCTGTACTTCAAGCTCAACTAATTTTAAATCGCTGGATATTTTCGGCTGCAAAAAATAGAATTATTGGCAAAAAATATAATTAATTTCAGAGAACGTGAGTCTTGACTTTGAATTTTGAGAACGCTAAATTACCAGACAACAGAAATAATTTTTTTAAAAGACCGCAAATGTCTCATAACTTTTTTGAGCCTTCCAACCAGTGTTTCCGAATATTTATTTTGTGGCGTCATATTTTTAATAATTTTGTGTGTTTGTATATTTCCGACTTTTTCGGAAAACGGCACACACGAAGCCGGAAACTGACCCGACAATGAGCATGCCATGCAAATTTTTCACTGACAGTATTCATCTGTTTCTCAGTTTTTCTAGTTGCACTGTGCACAAAATGTTTTTTTCTTGCAATTTATGATTTACGTTTAGAGTCTATTTTCGTACCTAGTTATGCTCCTCCTTTTTAGATAAAGAATGGCTCATACTTCGAATGAAAGTGACCAAGTTTTCCTGGGAAAGTTCATAAGACATTTGCAAAGACAAGCGGCTATGGAAAGTACAAAGGAGAAAGTCTGGAGTATCGGTAAGATTTTATTGTTTAACGTGTTTTCATTTCTGATTTCAGACCCTTCGCCCTTAGAAACGAATACGGATCCGTTCAAGATATCGCCGGTCACCGTTCAATTGCTAGTTGCCTCAGAGAAGACAGACCAGGTCACTCTTTGACTGAAAGTTTTTTATCTGACTTATCTAATTTCTAGAAGATCGATCGCAAAGTAAATCCAATAATTGCCTCAGCCGCTGTTCTTTCAAATTCACGCGGAAATGAAAGTATGAAGGGAGGAATGTACAAAGAGGCGCTCTCACACTACAATGGAGCTTTGAAAATGCAATCTGCTCCCTTCTTTTTCCTCAATCGGTTAATCCAAAAAAATTTTTATAGAAAATATTTCTCCTTTTTTCAGCGCTGCAGCCAACTTTTATCTGATGAATTTCCCCGACGTAATCCGAGATTTAAACGCAGTATTGGAGACAAGAGCTAGCTGGAGCAAAGAATTCGTGGAGTAAGTTTTTCAGAGTTATTACCTTTTCATGTCAAGCAGCCATTTCGTCTTTAGTCACAATAACTTCACGCCTTCCGATGACATCAAGCTGAATTTTGTCTTCATGCTGTTCATGACTGTTCGTGCGTATGAACTGGATGACTACGGTGATCCCAACAAGGATGAGTTGAAGACAGTGTTCTCTCGCATGCAACAAGATGGCTACGACAAAATGTCTATGGATGTTTGGGAAAGGTTGGCTGATGTCTTCAAGTTTTTGCCAGAAAATTTTCTCAGAATGAAGGGCGATAAATTGGCAATGAATCACGTAATTTACTATTTGGCCTCTTTAGCGGTCTGTCTTATAATGTGAAAATTTTCAGAGATATGAAAAGGCTGGTAATTTTGCGCTTGTTGCATTCACTCCGAAGTACAAGGAACAGGTATATAGACAATGTATGAGGTTGTTTCACCTGACGCTATCTTGTTTTAGGATCAAGGAGTCAGTGGGTATGGACAAGGCAGAGGAATCCATACAGATGTGAAGGTTGTAGAATTATCTCCTGACAAGAACATGAAAAAGGTTATTCTTGAACCCCTTTATCATTGTCCATAACCTCCCATTGAATATTTCTAGTCACGACCATCTAAGAAGAAGCGCAATAAGATGAAAAGTCAAGCAGGCACAAAACATAAAGAGGTTTGTGTTCTTATCTGATCTAGATGAAGTTGATTGACAGTAAGAGAGCATTTTTGTGGCAAAGGGAGTGGTTTTGCGTGAAAAAATCTGTTTTTTCCTAATAATCAATTAGAAAATTCTTTCAAGTCTTTGAATATGTTACTGGTGCCTCATGATATCATGTTTGAAGTGGCTCAATACTTCGATATTCCGGACTGCACAAAATATTTGACTTTAACAAAGCCATGCTCCCAATTACTCTCTGTTAAAGACCAATTGAACAAACTGGAACTAGTTGGATCGACTAAGACCAGTTTCTAAGTATTATAATCATTTATTCAGGCCGAGTGGGAGAGCCATGTGTCCATAGTTCACGAGACGCCAGAAGACTACAAGAAAATCACGCTGCAGTACATCGTAGAGTCCCAGATGAGTGTTTCGGTTGGTTTTTCTTCGTTCTGCTTGGTTCTATGTCTATACTAACGGCTATTTCAGTGGGTTCACAATCTTCTGAACGGGCAAGCTGAGGTCGATCGCATCATCTTGGAGGTTGTATAGATACAATCCTGTTGCTTATCTAAACCCAATTTTCAGGAGAAGGACAAAAAGACTGGGTTCGTTGTGGTTCGAGATCTGAAGTGGAATGGCACAAACATCGAGAATTTGGTATTTATATTTATTTCATTAGTGATATCCTGATAATGACTCTTTTAGCACCTGCAAGCCATTGTTCGCCGTCGTGATATTCGTTCAGTGAGGTAATGTTTTCGAATTAGCCATTTGAACTTTACCTATATTTTTTTTTGAATTTACAGAGACTTGACTGCAAATGAGCTGCCGCTTCTTGAAGGTCTGTTTTTGCTCACGGCCATGATTTGGATTCTTAAGTGTACATTTAAGAGTATATATTTTTCGGTTTAGGAATCCGTGACAAAGTACTCCAGCTCTTGGAAGAGGAGTGGGAATTGAGGGAGGGAGATCTGAGGATGTATTTCCACTACCAGCCGTCGTACTACCATTTACATATTCACATCGTATGTTTTTATAACAGTATCTTGCTGGACGCTAAAAGAGTTGTGTTTAGATCTTTATCGAGTATGAAGCTCCCGGTCTTCCCACTGCCATCGACTTGTTCACGGTATTTTGCTAAGTCGTGTATGCTTGTGACAAATTTAATTTGGTCAATGTTACAGGTGATTGACCACCTCTCAAGCAGCTTCCTGACTACTACATGAAAGCCACTTTGCCATTCGAACGCAAGCGGACTGATGCACTCTACCAGAAATTTGCTGAGGCTGGACGCATATGAATTCTCTGAAGTTTATAATGTAATTCACCGAAAATTGTTTGTTGTTGTTGCGTGAGAATAAAGTTTGTTGGTTGAAATATTTGGATGCTCTAGCTGAGAGAGTACTGTAATTTTAATTGTAATTTTTACATAAATTAGCGGGAGTGGATACATAGAATGTCGTGATTCTTTGATGCTAGCGGCTATCTTTTCCTTATTTTTTCTGTGTATTGACTTCTTAACTCACCAATAGAGTAAATGAACTTGATATGTAGATATGTTGATATGTAAAATTAGTATTGGAGTGCGTGCGATAAAAATGGCGATTTTTCTCTAATGCTAAAGAATACTGTCGTGAGTCACGACTCGTGACTCAACTCACATCCAATCTATTACAGAAATCTATACAGAAAATACGGTAATATTTGTTCTTGATCGCGTACTTGTGAAAAATGACCGCAAATCTTGATAGATTAGGTATGTCCGATAATTCTATGTCGTAAGTCCGATAATGGAAAAAAGAATACACCGATTAATGCGGAACGCATGCCAGCACCATTAATGGTCGACTTATTGTGTAAAAAAATTATAAAAAATTGAGGTTGAATTGACAGAAAAATGTTATGGCTAGTTGAAAGTAGCCGAAAAGCACAGGGGGGACCAAGGCATTCTGGGGTGAAGTTCGACTTGCCTTGGGGGAGCAAGGAATGTTTTTTCAGAAATGACAGGTTCGAAAACTCTTGGTAGCATAAATGTTAAAAGCACAGCCCACGGTTCTATTTAAGAATCCGGTGCCAAAAACAGCTTGGTCCCCCCTGTTGATTTTTCATATAAAACAGCTCGTCCCCCGAATTTTGGTGGCATATAATCATGAGTGACTCCCACGAGCTCTATCGATTCCGCTTTTTTAGATTTTGGTTGACACGCGCAATTCCGGTTCCAGTTTCCCGGAACTCCGGCCCTTTTTTGGATTCCAGTTCCGTCAGCGTAAAAAAATATTTAATTCCGGTTCCAGTTTTAGAGACAGCTTAATTCTAATTCCGATATAAATATGATTTCCGAGCCAACTCTATCAAAATTTCATGTGCTAAATCTTTGCTCAGCTAAGGCTAAGTATTTTTAACTTTTTATTTTTCACTGTAAATGACTCATATAGTTCTAGGTTAGTGAAATTAACTATAAAATTCAAGCACACAAAGTAAAATCTCTGCAAACTAACGGTTTTCCAGATTATTAAAAAAAATTGCAAAAAAAACAACAGGAGACCAAGGCATATTTTTCGGGTGTCGGCATGAACACATATAGAGCCAAGTTCAGCTCTATGTAACGTTCACTAAAATTGTTTTGGTTGGCCTGAACTTCAAGCAAACAACAATGTGGAAAGCGAAGAAAAACTAGTGACGGATGGAATATTGACTTTGGCCGAAACCGTAGAATATATCTTGGGAAGCAAAGCGTAGGAGGCCAATGGAAGTAAAACTGATGTCATGGAAAAAACACTCTATGCCGTCGTTCACTCCACGATAGGCCGCAGATGCTCTGAGGGTTCTAAAATTTTTCGTCTGGCAGAAAGCTACTGATCTGGAAGTGCTTCATCTGCGAAAAAAAATGGATGAAGCCCTGACCAAAGAATGCTTGAATAAAATAGAGGAAGAAAACTGAATGTGCCTTCTTTTGGCTAAAAAGTACCTTATTTTTACCTTTTAGTCTAAAAGGCAAGTATCTAAACAATTTTTTTTCAAAGTGATAACACTATCAGGTAGCCCCGCGACTCTAGTTTCTAATGATGTATTATTTATTGCAAGATCTTTGTAAAATGTAACACAAACAGGGGTGCGCACGGGCCTTGTTTTTCAAGGCCCGGCCCTGGCTCCAATTTAAAAATTGCTTAGATTAAACTTAATAACATTTTATATTTTGTACCTATTAATTTTCCATGTTTTTGTTAAATAACAAAAAAATATATATTTTACTAGTAAAAAAATTAGTAGGATAGCTTAATACCGGGCTTTCCGGGCCGGGCCTAGGCCCGTGAATTTTCAGGTGAATTTTCAAAACACAGACCACTGAAATTGAATTTTAGTGCAATTTAAAATCAACAAAACGCCAAGATTTTTAAAATTGATTTTTGTGTGCGTTCGACATAGAACTCTTTTGGGTTAGAAATTCCAACAAAAACTAATTTTTTATGTCATAAAGACTCAAAACTCCATTTTTATTCCATAACAACACAACAACAACGAAAATTTACGAATTTACTTTCAACGCTGTGCTATCTCCTCTTCAAACTTAGGTCGATGTTTCGAATTTTTTCAATGGTTAATCTTATCTTTTTTAACTGATAAAAGGACAATATCTTTTCGATTTTTTGACCAAACGTTTTCCTAAAAAAGAAGCTTTCGATTGGTATGAACCTTTGTAAAAGAAAAAAAGAAAAAAATTAATTTATTATCTAAAAACAAAAAACGGAATTTCGTGGGACACCTTCTATTTCTTGATCATGCAGATAAACACCTTCATTTCAACGTAGCCCATTTTTTGAGCCAGACATCAGCAGTTGGAAAGAAGAACCACGTTTTCTTGACAGAGAATGCACCATAGGAAGATTCCAGAAAAAGACGATTAGCAGATGCTAAAATCAAACCAGTAACAACTTGAAGAAAAAACTCACTGTCCAAATCGACCAGACACTTCCAAGACAAGCAATATGTGACGAACACCCTTCTTATACAACACAAAAATAGAGTATCGAAGTATCGAACCAAAAAGTCGCTATCATTCTTCGGCAGTCATACAATTTCATCACGAGGCATCTTAAATAAGTCTTTTTATGGAAATTTGATAGATGTGAAAAAATTACTATTCCATGGTACCAGAAATTAATATTCAACGCTTTAGGGAACGTCCATAAATTATGTCAGACTGACAGCCCGGTTTTGGCGACCCCCACCCCCTGTCAGAAAATGTCAGAAAGGGTGGAACTCCCCTTATTAAAATCTGACAGTTTTCTGACACAACTTTAGACTTCCAAATTTTACATTGTATATATTATATACCGGGTTGCCAGTTCAACCGGTTAACCGGTTCAAAAGGTATTTTTATATTATAGTTGCATACTGAAATTTCAATAGCATACAAAATAGTTTTTCGTAAATATGTGTTAGCTTGGTCTTGACTCACTCATTCGCCTCTTCTTTTCTAAGGCCTTGTTTTTATGCTTGAGACCATTTCATTGGCCGAAAGGATATCCAACTTTCGGAGCTTCAGGTATTGGTTCATAAAGTAGACTGCAGATATTAGAACTATCACAGTAAGCCCATAAAAAATGCGTCTACGATGGCGATGTTGTCGTCAATCAAAGAGTTGCTGGCAGGAGTAGGAGGAAGTGTGGCTGCAGGAACGGGGGGCGGAGGAGGAGGAGTTAACTGCTGGATCATTCCAGTGGAAAGAAGAATAGCACCGCTTTCAAAGCATCTATCCGGTGTTGTACTACCAGTCGCCACATTTGGGACTCACCTTGATTCTTCAGGCAAAACCATTAATGGAGAATTAGAGAGGCAGAACTTTAAAGCTGCGGCAGAAATACTTTGTGACGTTTGGTCAGAAATGGTAATTTTTAGTATAAAAATTTAACCTGGAATATTTGAAAATACGTCTAGACAATCAATGGCCACCAAGTTTTTGCACAGTACATCGAAAAGATGCTGCGGAATTGCCATTGGCAAGAACATTGGCTCACAGAGCATGTCCGCCAAAGTCGTTACACACTGCAGATCCGAAAATGCGGAAAAGACTGGTGCTGTGGAGGTTACGATGTGCAAAACTTCCAAATTTCCTACCATCATTTCTCCCTGCGCCTATCCCATGTGTTTTTGACGCAAGAGGACCAAGAGTAGCTGAAGAGGGTGTTGAAAAAGCTGAATTTGGAGATTTGGCAGACAGACTCGCACTCAGCAGCTGCTTTTCTGAACCCATTTCCTTTGATCAGTACTGCCCAACTATGAAAGACAAGTACGAGAAAATGATGTGTAAGCATTGTCGGCTTTACATGTCTAGCGTCAAACGGAAAATGCACATGAAAAGGCTTGCCAAGAATTTGAAATGGATTTCATGGATTTCCAGGATCCTGAAGAAACCGTCATTGAAGACGAAGTAGATTTGGCTGAGGAAATGAGGCAAGTGCGAGCCCTTCAAGAAAACTATCAAGAATTAGAAATGGAAAACTTAAAATATGAGCCATAATAAAATATGGACTATATGTTTTAATCTTATTTTGCAATAAATACATTTTTTATATGACAAAACAGATAAACAAATATACAAAAATTAGGGTCAAAATTTTCAAAACTGATTTAAACTATTCAAGAAAATTTTCTGAAATCTGACATTCCTGTCAGAAAGACCATTTACCCCCACCCCTCTGTCAGATTTTGTCAGATTGGGCTGGGACCCCCACCCCCTGTCAGCGTGACATAATTTATGGACGTTCCTTACTGATATCTGCTGACGGCTTTCTATTCACCGGAGCAGATCCTGTTCCCGCACTGTCTACTTTGGATACATAAACTCCAGTATACCCCTTATTCAAACAAAACCAGTTGTTGTTTTGTTTTTAAAACTAGTAAAAAGTTATCAATACGAGATTTAACTCTAAACGAGTGAAAACAAGGACGGTTTCTTAAAAATTGCTTGTCACCGCCTTAATTATGCGCTAGAGATATAAACCTAAAATATTAAAATACTGTATTTCCTCTAATAAGCGATAGGCACTTATTTTCCAAATGTTTGAAAAATGATAAAAATGTGGCCGATCTTGAAAATGTTTGGTGTTCAATAGAGCTAGAATCGATATTTGGACAGGAACTGGAATCGGAATTTTAGTTTTTCTAAAACCGGAATCGGAACCGGATTAGTTTTGTAAGAACCGATACCGGAACCAAAAAATCCTTTTTTTCAAATCGCTGCTGTTTTTAATGCTTTCATGTGATTTTGAGGCGTTAGGGCGTTTGTCCCTCTTTGTCCCAAATGGGAAAAGGGGACAAACGCCTTACGTAAGGCGTTTGTCCCCTTTTCCCATTTTTAAATTCGCGCCTTTTTTTTAACATTGAACCTAAAGTTACAGGATCAAATCCTGATGGTAGCAGACGTTATTTTTTATGAGTAATAGTCATAAGCTAGTTTTCAAAAGACCAGTAAACCTCAGAGGGGTTAGGTAAACTACCTGGTGCCTCCTTGAATGGGCATTTACCTCTAAAATTTCGAAATTTTGTATTTAGTTGAAGGTAATCAAAAACAATTGTACCCTATCCAGAATCGTGTCCTGAACATTGTTTGATAATGATATAACAGCGATTTAATTTGCAATAACCCCATTTCTGCAGCATTTTCCTTTCGGGGCATCCTGGAGGTGCTCAGGTGGCTCTACCTAATTTTACCTTTCTAAAAAAACTACCTAAGTAGAGGTACAACCACGAGGTACGCAAGTCTTAGTACAAAGACTGGAATTTGGGTATGCCGCGATGCGGCACAATCGCTGTAGATGTCTTTAGTGATTGGCTACCTAACGGATAGGTAAAATATATAAAACAAATAGATAAATTCAAGAAGTTAACTATGTTGGTCCACTCAATCCAAAGCTGTACAGTGAGAAACAGTAGAAGTTTCCGGGACAACCTATTTGAATTTCAAAGAAATGGTGTGGATTAGGTGGATCGATCTGCTACGCAAAATTTTTCTTTTCGCGAAATAAGTTTATGATTAGTTCTGATAAGTAATAAATTCTTATAAAAAGTGGTCAAACCCTTGCGCACTTAAAATTCAGCCAGGAAGCGATAAATTGTTTCACCACGTTCCGTTTCCACCTATGTTTTTACTACTTGCTTCATATTTTTCGTAAAGTTAATCATTTTAAGTAGTATAACAGCTTTATACAACCCTCCACAACATTGCTTACCCAAGTGACATGAATGAGTTTTAACTAAAGTTGTGAAATTGCTCGAGCAAATACTATTCGAGCAATTGCTCGAGCAATTTCTCGAGCAATTGCTAGTTTTACGAGCAAATTCGAGCAAATTCTTAGGCTTAACTATTACAACACACAATCCACCGTGCAGCGTTTCTGACGGGTTATTTTTCTAAAATAGCTCCAGCACGAATTGAGCGACTTAAACTTCGACATTGCAGTACCTAGAGAAAAAATTTAAAGCAACCGATAAAAATCTAACAGGAGGACAAAGTTCTGCTTATATAGACGCGCTGCCAGAATTAGCTCTTGTGATTTTCCCCAATGCTCTATTGTACAGAATCCCTCAGTCGGGGTTGAACGACGCAGCTGGATGTATTGGTCGACCTCATCTTCCGGGCAAATCCACTGAGTCCACTTCTCATTTCGACTGGTGCTCAAAAAATTCATCAGTTTCTTTCGACCGCGTGCCTGTTCCTTCAAACTACGGTGGATGATCAGAGCAACGGATCTAAATGGCAAATAAAAACCTTGAATCAGATAAAAAAACGAACGAATAGAAACAATGGCCATTGGCAGGTACATTCACAAGAGCTCGGTTCTTCGGCTTCCCACTTATAAAGTTTGCGCGCTGGAGCGGCCACATCCCGAATAACATCAATGGATAACACTGATTCTTGGCTCCTCCTCTTTTCTGCTTTCTTCGCAGCTTGCTTCAGCACTTTTCTCATCCTCTTCAAATTGTTTTTGGAAGCCACCTTCTGCTCTTTCTTCTCAACAGTTGCCAAGAGATTGCTTGCGGCAGAGAGAAAAGAGAACATGCTTGGTAAGATGCTTGTATCATGCTTTGCTCATATGGTTTGCTCCTGAACAAGACATAAATTCATACTGCAAAAATACAAGGAATTTACCTCGTAATTAT
This sequence comes from Ditylenchus weischeri, assembly GCA_029231635.1. Lineage (NCBI taxonomy): Eukaryota > Metazoa > Nematoda > Chromadorea > Rhabditida > Anguinidae > Ditylenchus > Ditylenchus weischeri. Next base: position 59,719 of record JAMRYI010000756.1, on the reverse strand, counting down.
TCCACAGAACGAGCTTGTAAAATTCATCTTACATCTCATATTCTAGCTTAAAACCCAGAGCATTGACGTTACGCAGGATAGCTTTGGTGTATTGAAAGAGACATCTGCGGATTTTCTAAAACCATGTATTTATAACCGCAGATCAGCATAAAATAATACCTTAGTTGAGAAAGCATCCTCTGCGGCTGCCATCTCTGCCTCCTCGTAATCACAGTGGAACGCTTCGAATTTCGGATTCACTCCCAGGATTGTCTATCTTGCCTTTAGTTCGCAGGAAACAACAGCGTAGGATTCTTTCAGCCGATTCTTCATAAGACAAGTCACCGGTGCTATCCATTCACCATGGTACTAAAAGCGGAGAATAATCAAAAGTATTCGAGGGAATTTTATTCGATTACCAGTCCATGTATCACATATACTTGCGAGAATCCCTTACGACATAAGTCGAACGTTCCGTCAGCCATTAACAAAGCACAATCCGCCGCAGCTTTATAATCATCGTCCGATGCAAACATGATTATTCCGGTGCTTCATCCACCATTGAAAGCCATCTGAAGCTAACCATGAAGTCACTAAAAAGTTAACAAAAACCCTGCTTACCTTTCCTCACATTCCATCACAAAGGCTCTGTAAGTTTGCTTTTATATAGCTGGAGGGCTAAAGGGATTTTTTGCAACCCTAGCAGACATCTTGCGGCGACGGTAGTAGGCATTTCGGACTTCATGCCATGATTGAAACAGAACTGGAATCGAGTCTCTTTCTTTGCCACTCTGGCCTGCTTCCTTATCTAGCTTTAGTGCCTCTTGATGTCCTTTCTCATGAGCTTCTTGTGGCTTTGTAAGCGGATTACTTTGAACTTCCTCTCTCATCTGGCGGTCGATGTTTCTCGCAAGTAGCTGAAATGAAAATAGCCTATGACAAAAATTCCTAAAAACCCTTCAAAACTTCCACAAACCTCGTTCTTTTGCAAAAGAAAGCAGTCTTTGTGGTGAATCCCTTTGTTCAGCTTGAAAATCCCATCATTCTCAAACAAAGTTGGCAGTAGCGTTGGCCGCTCATCTTCTTTCACGCTGAACGAGCAAATGTTTACTCTAAAAACAAGGAGAGCTTATTGTGGGCAGTCCATGCATTCATAAACACCATTCTTTTTCTTCATGAAAACACGGAATTTGTCATCCTCTTTCACCGCTTTTAGCTTGTTTCCGAACTTTGAGTGCAGCGAGCTCAAAAATGAATAAAAGAAAGCTTGCTAGCAAATAAAAGCGTTTATCACATCTCTTTCTTTCAAAGATGAATCAATTGAAGGTTTTGGGAAGGTGATTGTAAAGCGTTGTTTCCGGTATCTTTCTTTTGTACTCAAACTCCGAGAATTGCGACACTTCAGCAAAAATAATTTGTTTGTTATGCATCTCTTGCAGCTTTGCGACCACATCTGAGTTAGTCCAAGCAAATTCAACCATCTAAACAGGACATATCAAGCGTAATAGGCAGTAAAAATAAAGTGACAACAACAATCAGCATAGTCAATTCCTTTTTTTACTTAGGCGACGTCTTACAAGCGCACGTTAGGAAAGCTTGAACTTGTATACCAAACAGCCAAAAAATTTAAAAATGGGAAAAAGGGAAAAAGGGGACAAACGCCTTACGTCAGGCGTTTGTCACCCTTTTTCCCATTTGGGACAAAGGGGGACGAACGCCCTAACGCCTCAAAATCACATGAAAGCATTAAAAACAGCAGCGATTTAAAAAAAAAAGGATTTTTTGGCTCCGGTATCGGTTATTACAAAACTAATCCGGTTCCGATTCCGGTTTTAGAAAAACTTAAATTCCGATTCCAGTTCCTGTCCAAATATCGATTCCGAGCCAGCTCTATTGAACACCAAACATTTTCAAGATCGTCCACATTTTTATCATTTTTCAAACATTTGGAAAATAAGTGCCTATCGCTTATTAGAGGAAATACAGTATTTTATTTTAGGTTTATATAGGTTTATATTATTAAAATGTGCTTGTCTTTCGAGGAAATAGATTTAAATTTGAGGCTGAAAAGTTTTTCACACTATAAAAAGTGGGATTTACAGAAACCAAGCCACTCTTGCGTTTCGTTTTTGTGGAAGTTAGTTGCTCTCTGTGATCAAAACCAATTTCCGTTGCTCAAAATCAGGTGCAGGTGTCAAATGCGCAGCAAATCTAAAGTATCCTGCAATTGTGTCTTGCTGCCTTGGTGGATGATGTTGGCTTTGCTGTTGCTCGATGGAACCAGTGCTGCGCCTATTCCTCAAAGTGCTTCTGAACTGATAGCTGATGATGGAAAGTAAGCTGTTGCCTTTAACACTAACTTTTCACCAATTTTTCTCTCCTAGGACGCTGGCTGTTGGACCTGGCAAGTCTGAAGATAGTGCTGTGTTTGTGGTCGGTGACAGTAACAAGCTCTCCTTCACTCTACTTCGTCCAAGCTGCGTCGGAGCAGAAAATGTTCTCAAAGAAATCAGGTATGCTTGGTCATTTTTTTACAAAATAGTGGCTTAAAATAAACTTTTCAGCTCAGAAATCTCTATCGGAAGCAGCTGTAAAATGAACGTCGATTGGATTCAAAACCGTGAGGGCGAAACTATTTTCAGTATTGTGCATGGTTAGGTTTACTGTTTTTTCCATTTTTCAAAATAATATTTTTTGTTTTAGGTAGTGAGGCTTTGAAAAGTCCAGGCCTGGATGTTCTAGTCAACCTCGATGGCAGCCATGCAAAATACTCTTCAGATGGTGTTGCGCCCTGCTTGCTGAATTTAGGCAAGGGTTCTAATACGAATAGCTACTTAGCAAACATATCGTTGCGTGGAACTCCCGGAATGTGAAGTCAAGGCGCTCTTCGTAAGTTTCTTTAATTACTTGCAAATTCGACAGTATTTTTGTTTTCAGAAATACAAGCAGTACATACCCATGGCACCGGAAAATCGTCAGAGCTTGACTTCAGATTCGCTGTCTACGCCTGCCATTATTGGAATCAGCTGTGGAGTCGTGGGTGCTATTGCTGTGCTTGGGCTTATCTGCTTGCTGATCTACTGCTGTTTGTTCAAGAAGGGGCAGAAGGATCAAAAGGAGAAGCTTCAGCGAGTGGTTTCGAAGAAAGAAGAGCCAAAACAGAAGCAACCAGTGGGAGGGACGTGTCAGCCTGGACAAAAAAAAAAACCATCGAATTCAACACAGCCTGGTCCGCCGAAAGAAACTGAGAAAGCGTAAGTAGTCGTCACTGATAATGCGTGCAATTTGACTTTTACCTTCCAGGAAAATGAAGCCTGCAGAGTCAGTTGCCATAGTGGTTGAGCATCCCATAGAAATAGTCAAGAAGCCGAAGTCTCAGCCGAAACAAGTTATCAAGCATAGTGTCTCAGAATAAGTGCCCAAGTCACCGCCTGTTCCAAAGGGCGTTCCAGTTGGGTATCGTCCTGAAGACTGTGTCCGAGCTGTGTCTCTGGAGAAGTCGCTGTCACCAAACACGGAAACTAAGAAGGAGATTGCTAAAGTTCAAGAAGAGTTCGAAAAGCATCCAGAATGGCGATCTAGTTGGCGATGGACTGAAGGCAGGGATGGCAGAGATCACATGTATTGGACAAGGCTCTCTGATCAGTACGTTCCAAGACGCCAGATCATTGGGATGAATAGCATCGGGGGTGATCACCGCAATATGACGCCGGAGCAGAAGAAGCTTGAGAAAGTGAGGGTCGCTAAGTTCATTGCCAAGCAGAAGCTCTGTGGTTTTGGAGATCCATCAACCGACGATGATGAAAAAGCCGAACAGCAGCAGCCATTAAGGACGGACAAGACTCAGCAGTCGGAAGAGCAGTCAAAGAAGAAGCTGAACAAAGAGCGAAGTGCCATCAGGAGAAAGAAGAAGCGCGACAAGAGGGATGCAGCTGTGGACGAAAGTGAAGCCAAACAGTAGCAGGAGCAACAACGATTCTTCAAATCATTTGTTATGTGTTGTGAACGTAGTGTGAATAAATCGTGTTTCAAGATTTGGGTAAGATCTGAAGAAGTCTTTTAATTGGGATAGATAAATTTTTGTGAGTTATAAAGAGGCCCCTTTTTATTCGTATAAATAAATTGATTGAACCAGCGAGGTCACGGCAAGCACAACAAAGTCAACTCTGCAGTGCTTAAATACTCACTTGTAAACCAAAAAGCCAAAGAAAATTTGGAATTCAGAAAGGTGTGAAAAATGGGAAAGTTGGCTCGGAAATCATATTTATATCGGAATTAGAATTAAGCTGTATCTAAAACTGGAAACGGAATTAAATATTTTTTACGCTAACGGAACTATCCACGGAATCCAAAAAAGGGCCGGAGTTCCGGGAAACTGGAACCGGAATTCCGTGTGTCCAGTGTCCAACCAAAATCTAAAAAAGCGGAATCGATAGAGCTCGTGGGAGTCACTCATGATTATATGCCACCAAAATTCGGGGGACAAGCTGTTCTATACGAAAAATCAACAGGGGGTACCAAGCTGTTTTTGGCACCGGATTCTTAAATAGAACCGTGGGCTGTGCTTTTAACATTTATGCTACCAAGAGTTTTCGAACCTGTCATTTCTGAAAAAACATGCCTTGCTCCCCCAAGGCAAGTCGAACTTCACCCCAGAAAGCCTTGGTCCCCCTGTGCTTTTCGGCTACTTTCAACTAGCCATAACATTTTTCTGTCAATTCAACCTCAATTTTTTATAATTTTTTTACACAATAAGTCGACCATTAATGGTGCTGGCATGCGTTCCGCATTAATCGGTGTATTCTCTTTTCCTAATGAATGATCGGACATACCTAATCTATCAAGATTTGCGGTCATTTTTCAGAAGTACGCGATCAAGATCAAATATTACCGTATTTTCTGTATAGATTTCTGTAATAGATTGGATGTGAGTTGAGTCACGAGTCGTGACTCACGACAGTATTCTTTAGCATTAGAGAAAAATCGCCATTTTTCTCGCACGCACTCCAATACTAATTTTACATATCAACATATCTACATATCAAGGTCATTTACTCTGTTGGTGAGTTAAGAAGTCAATACACAGAAAAAAATAAGCAAAAAGATAGCCGCTAGGATTAAAGAAACATGACATTCCATGTAACCACTTCCGCTAATTTATGTAAAAATTACAAAAGCACTCTCTCAGCTACAGCATCCAAATATTTCAACCAACAAACTTTATTCTCACGCAACAACAACAAACAATTTTCGGTGAATTACATTATCAACTTCAAAAATTTCATATGTGTCCAGTTTCAGCGAATTTCTGGTATGGCTCTTTCACGGACTCTGACTTAGACTTTGACTATTTTGGCTACATGAACACCCCTAAGTTTAAGTTTTCTGCGTCTCATTTTTGGAAAAAAACTCGAAGATATACAAGCACACAAAACTATTAAAAATATGACGCCAAAAAATAAATATTCGGAAACACTGGTTGGAAGGCTTAAAAAAGTTATGAGATATTTGCGGTCTTTTGAAAAAAAAAACATTATTTCTGTTGCCTGGTAATTCAGCGTTCTCAAAACTCAAAGTCAAGATTTTGACTCACATTCTCTGAAATTAATTATATTTTTTGCCAATAATTCTATTTTTTGCAACTGAAAATATCCAGTGACGTGAAATTAGTTGAGCCTGAAGTACTTATTTAAACGTGCACAAATGGTTGCTTCCCTATTTTTTTGAGTTTCAAGCCATGGTGAGGAAAATATACAAAATTGATTAAATCAACTAAAAATTTTCAAACGAGCAGTTTTCCAAATACAGTCGACGCTCTCTATTAGATATCCCTAGGGAACCGACCTGAGAGGTATCTTATAAAAAGCGCATTTTATGAGAAAAGTATGGCTTTATCAGTTTTCGGCATTTTTAAAATTTTTATTTTTGCCATCTCAGGCACAACAAATAACAGTAATGCATGTACATATCATAGCAGTTAGTGACATACAATAATATAACTAGCCTAAGACCATCAAATTTCGACGATGACTTCAAAATGATTCCCGGTGAAGAATAAAGGCAAGGTCGGCTTCTCTGGATCCTGCTTGTACTCCGACGACAGCACAACTTCAGGTGTTTAGAGTTTCCGTCCAGAATATTCGTTTAAAACGAGCACGTTGGCATCGAAAACGTTTGCAGCGGCGATCAAGTGAATGGTTGAGCCGTACTTTTCCACTTCAATATCATCTTTTGCTGGAATGAACATTTAATCCGACTGCACATCGTTTTTCCAAAATTCCAAAAAAGGCATTACATGGTAATCTTCGAAAAAGATCTCAAAACACATACCAACTCACGGTGTGGCCATATTTTCCTGTATGAAACTGACCAGAATCGAACGGATCATGGTATGATTTTCCTCACTTGAAGAAAGACAGAAACTCAATGCCCTAAAAAGATGCAAAATGCAAACAAAACGGCTCAAGATAAAATAAATGACATGAACAAGCAGTTTCCATCACCGAAAATTGGCTTCACTTTTACCGGCTTCTGTATATTCCACCGCCTCCTCGGGCTTTTTCTGACTTACTGGAATTAGATTTGTTGCTCTTCTTTTTCTGTTTTTGCAGTACGCTCAGACTTTTTCGTCTTCAGCCCAGTCTTGTTTACATCAGGCACCAGATGGGAAGCAGCAGATAGGAAATCCCTGCAGTGTGACAAGATATCCGCCGATTTTCTGTCCTTAGCTTTGATCTACAACAAAACGAAGGTTTTTAAAACATAGTTCTAAGTTACTCTTACTCCTAACTTAGCCTATTTGACGCGACCTCAAGGAATTAGAGAAAAGTAGACTTGCTGTGGAAAAACACCTTTCTGAGGCCACACTTGAGGGCAAAACGGACAAATATTTGCGAGCCGGAACAGCCAGGTTAGGGAAGCGTGCTGCATTTTTTTGTCCACCAATTGTACACTTCTCCGTGACCTGGATTATCTGGCCTTGGCAACGATACTTAAATATCGGCCAATTTCCTCCTAAAATAATCATTTACACTAGTCATAAATACTTAGCATACCTTCAAAGGACAATCTCCTTCCGAGACTGTCTGCACATATTCTTCGTCTTCTTCCTCCCACAATCCACCATTTGATTGAGTAACATTGACTTGATGATTCATTGGCGCATGATGAGGCCGTTTCTTTGCCAGGAGCTTGATCACTTCTTCTTTAAAAAACTCCCATCTGTGCTTTGTCATAACAGATGTTCTGGAATGCATATAAAATAAAAAAGCAAAACACAAGTAATGTAACCAAAAAGTTACTTGTAGCAAAATCTGGGATCAAAGAAAGCTGCATAGCCGACTTCCGACCAGTGTTGTTAATCGCCTCCAAAACCTTCCTCCGCTCCTTCTCCTTTCTCCGGAGGAAAGTTGCTAAAATCGTCCTCCGGAGAAGGCGTTTTCTCCGGAGATTTTCCTTCGGAGGAAATCTCCACTTGTTGTCGATGACGAAGCGAGCCAGATTATCTGAAAGTTAATCGCTTAGATGAGAGGCCTGAGTGATAAACTTGCACTTACTCAAACGTGCGACTCTTTGGTGGAGGAATGTGGGGCTGTAAGATTTGAGGAGGAAGGCAAAAATGGCGGGCATTTGCCGAGTCGATTTTAATCTTGATACAAGAGATGGTTTGAGAAGCAATTTTCTTTCAGACCATCTGTCGTCCAATTACGCGCCCCTTTTGCATTCATATTGCAAAAGGGGGACTCTATACACATTCGCGCGTCCTGAAGAACAAAATGCCTTGGTCCCCCTACCTTTCTACAAATTTTTCTCCCCAAAAACCATTTGTTTCATTTAACCATTTCTGCAAAAGAAAGTTTTTTTATAAAAACCTCTGCAAATGTTCCTCCGCCTCCTCCGGAGGAAAATTTGATATCCTCCGGTTATTTTCCTCCGGAGGAAAATGGTGAAAATTGTTCATTTCCTCCGGAGAAAAATTTCGGAGATATTCTCCGGTTATTTTTCTCCGGAGGAAAATTGTGAAAATTGTTCTCCGCTCCGGCATTTCCTCCGGAGGAAAATTTCGAGACTCGGAGGAAAAATCCTTCCTCCACTTCTCCTTTCTCCGGAGAAGGAGTATCTCCGGAGGAAAACTCCGGAGGAAATCTCCGGAGAAATTAACAACACTGCTTCCGACTGATTGAGTAATTCTTTAGTTCGAGCACCAAGTCTGTCATTTAAATTGACGGGAAATTCACCGTGAAAATTCTCCAAATGCTCGGATAGCTTTCGTACGAAAAACGGATAGCAGGACAGCGGAGCATTATGATAAAATCCCTAAATTAATTATGATAAGATCCCTAAATTAATTACTGCAACAATCGATGTCTTGTTAATTCCGTCCCAAACGACCAAATGTAGCACATGACAGAAACAATGGAAACTAAAATATCGAATCGCAAGTCAACAAAATGAACAATATTCTAATGTTTTGTCTCTGAATGTTTGCTTTAGAGCAACCACCACCCAAGTTTGAAGCTCCGTCACGAGTCACTGCCACTATGTTGATTTTATTGGGTGCTCTTTACTTAGGGTGCTCTTTACTTGTAATACACAGCAAATTTTTTTTTTACGCTAGGAATCATTTTTTCAATAAGAACATCATATGCGATAACATCTTAGTTAATTCAATCAACTTTTCAAAAAGTGTACGCCGATTCTTCTTGGATTAGTTTCTTATTTTTAGGTGTGTTTCTACCACTGTTGACCCATATTGGTGTGTAACTGCTTTTTAATTTACAATCTGCTGACCACAGTTGTCGTGTTTTTTCACAGGGACATTTCCTTAGAACTGCTCAATGGTTTGAATAAACGAGCCAACTCCGGTGCCGGATCATCGGACCTGCCTTCCGGTATGAAGGAGAGGTCATTGGACGAATGTTTGGAAAAGTTAGTCATAATTTTAATAATTATAAGCAAACTTGTCATTTAATTTGTTTGTAGTTTTGTAAAGCCGGAAAACCTTGGAATCCACTCCAAAATCAAGTGTGACAACTGCGGCTCGTATGAAGAAGTAATTTTTTTTAAATATTTTTACAGTCGATTTTACAACAAAAACCATCTGAGTTCGGATCCACCTAGGAGCAGCCAGCTTTTTTATTTAAATTTGCGACCCTGGTATAGAATACCCCCAAAACTTATGCCTTCTAAAACTTAAGTAAAGGGCACCCAAATATATGTTGCAGACCCCAGGAAAAGTGCGTAAAACACTTATTAGTCACAACTTCCATAGCTGGCCTACCCCTAAGCCTAAGTAAAGGGCACCCAAATATATGTTGCAGATCCCAGAAAAAGTGCGTAAAACACTTATCTATCTTGAGGGCTGTCACGATGGAATTGTTGTTGTTGTGTATTTTTCCTAGTGTATTTTTCCAGAAAATATTCGACTGCAAGAACTATCGACCGGAATTCAAATGTGTTAGAGAGGTAAGCGCCAGTTATGCTAAATGTATACGTGAAAACAAAGTGCTTAGTAATTTGAGAAAAGTTATATTACTATAGAAGGGAAAGATCCTCATGAGAGTGTAAGAGATATTAGCTGGTCTTTGACAAAAAGTTGCAGGCTTTCATTTCACTCCCTGGGGAGATGATTTGCAGAGCGACCGAAGCCAGGGCTTAAAAAAAAATTTTTTTGACATCCTACATCCACATCCGACATCCGACCAAAATTTTGACATCCACATCCGACATCCGCCGGATGTGGATGTCGGATGTACACATCCACATCCGGATGTATCTTCCGGATGTTTTTAAAGCCCTGACCGGAGCATATCAAACTCGTCTTGAATACTGCCTAGCCATCAGTGGGAGAAGCACTGAACAAGAATATGCCTGAAATTGTCTGAAATGTTGTTATTTTCTGTTGCCTTATTGTTGGTTCTTCTGAATAAGGAGTTATAGCTCATGTTAAGTACCATTCGATTTGCTAACTTCTCCTCTTTCCAATAAAAAAAATTCGACGCAATGTTGAAAAATAAAAAAAGTTATGGCGAAAATTCATAGGTCTGTTTATAATGCGCCACCCTGTATTTCTTTTTAAAGTACGATTACCCGACTCATCAACCATGATGATTGGTCTTTCTGGCAACCAATCTCCACATCCTCGACCGGTTGGCATCAACCGGTTGATCAGGGTTTGCAGCCGTGGTAATCAGCCGCCACATCAATTGGGTGCCGATATATCTAAGGTTTTAATTGTATCAGGATTTCGTGTATTCACTAGTGATGATGACAACCCAATATATTGGTATTGGGTATTGGGTGTATTGGTCTGATTTAGATCAAAAATATTGTATTGGGATATTGGGTGGATGAGTTTTGAAATATTGGGTATTGGGATTGGGTTTGTGAAAAATATTGGGTGTTGGTATTGGGTCTTCAACAGAAGGTTGTGACTATTTGTAGTTCACTTTTTTAAATAATATTTGTTCTGGCGCGATTAGAGGAAGCAGAAAGTCCTTCTCACCCACAATTTCAATTAGCTTTTGTTTTGTTCGGTCGCTCTCTGCCGGCCAATATATTGGGATCCGTCATAATATTGGGTATTAGGATTGGGTTTTGAAATGGCCAAAAATATTGTATTGGGGTATTGGGTGGGTCCGTTTTGAAGTATTGGGTATTGGTATTGGGTTTAAAAATGGTCAAAAATATTGTATTGAGTATTGGGTTTAAGGAAATCTACATCTCTAGTATTCACCCGGCTAAAAATATGCCCATCCGGAGAACAATAATACGGGCCGTGTGCAACCTTAGTCAAAAAATGTACAAACCCCACACAACCATTTTTGTTCAAAATATCAATCAATTGTACGGATTTGCCTGTCTCACTAGATTTCAAATAGACATCTAGCCTAACAAGAGGATTGACATAAAACGACAAACATAAAAGGGGTGCCGCCAAGGAGTTAGAGGGAAGCAGTGAGCGCAGGCTGAGCATTGGTCAGTCCACTTGTTTGTCTTGCACCCTCCGCTCTCTTTTGTTTCTCAACCCTCATCAAATATACAGAAGCTGGGGGAAAAGAGACGCTCAGTTCATTCAAATTTTGGTTTCTGCTATTTTTTTGGTTTTGCAGCCTGTCTATAGACCTATTTTAAAAATTATTGTGCTAAATTTGTGTTTGAGTTATTAAAAGGTCCCTCCTTAAACTGGAAATATTTTTTAATTCCAAAAAGTCGGCTACCAGGTAAATTCAAGGAGAATAAAACTAGAGATGATGACGGGACGGAACAATTCCGTGCCGTCCCGTTAATTTTAGAGAATCGTCCCGTCCCAATTTTTTGGCACCTGTCCTGTCCCGGTGTCCCGTACAAATTTGATTCTGACCCGTCCCGTCCCGAAAAGGTCAAGCCATCATCTCTAAATAAAACTGACCGAATTTAAATAATGCTTCCAGTGGATAGAACCGACAGTCGATTTGCATCTTTATCCGGTTCTCTCACTCTTAGCTACCTAGCCAGAGTTTTTTTCATTACTGTCTTTCCTAGAATTGGGATATCGTCCGGACAATATCTTTTGGAGTGTTTACTCAAGTATTTTCTGGGACAAAATTTTTTTAATACATAGTAACGTTTCAATCAATTTCACTCATAAATAAACTAAAAATGTTATAAAAATTGATAGTGATTTCGAGGGTGCATTATTGATGGAGAACGCTTCAGGAGGGTACCTTTACGATAAATCAACTAAACCAAATGCAGAGGTGCGCTATCCAGAATACCGTATTTCTTCTAATATAAGCCCCCCTTCCTCTCTGATATAAGCCACACCCCCTCAACTTTGAGGGTCTGTATTTCAAGGTAAAACATTTTTCAAAGCTGTTTAGTACGTTTCATTAGACTATAGAATCCCCAGCCAGCGCAAAATTTTCATACCGAAGGAGGAGGGAAATCTCAAATCTTGAAACGGCACGGAAACACTTTGTTTCTGGAAAATTCCAGAGATTTTACCTTAGACATGATTCTTGAGATGTGTACTTGATCATAAATGCATAAAAAGTCAATTGACCCGAGTCGAAAACATGGTAAGACAGTTGTGAGGGCATTCTATAGTGTTACCCGTTTTCTTAACTCCCACGAGCTCTACCGATCCCACTTTTTAGATCTTAGTCGAGCACCCAAATATCTCGAGATCAAATTCCAAATTTTCCCATTTTTGTGGATTGAAAAATATAAGGCCCGGGCCTACTATTAGAGGAAATACTGTAATTGTCCCTTTTGACAAAAATTGTCGTTTTTGTGGTCATTAATTTGAGAAGTTCGGTCAAAAAGTGTCGCGAATCAATACTTTACCCCAATTTTGAATGGCTCCAAGGTTCCCAAGCTTTTAAAATTTGAGTTTTAGCAGAGTTTTTTTTTAAACATTTGTCCTTTTCAAAAGTAGGTGTCCTTTTTTCGGAGACCTCAAATATTTTTTATTTTTGAAATTTTGCTTCAAATGGCAATAAACACTTGATAAAATCTCCTTTTTCTTCAAAATTCCTGAAGGGTCCTTTTTCTGAAAAAAAAACTAAAAGCATTGAGTTTTAGTCAGATCGACTACCACTTTAGGTCATACAAATACCAGTACGTGTCATAACTCTTCGCGTTTTCATTTTCAAATTTTTAGTCAGAATCGATTTTTTTTTCTCATATTTCTTCATGAAATTCTTCAATTTTCATTGAAATGTGACTTGTGTTCAAATTAAGCATGTTTTAGATGCCTCGAGGTGTTGTGCGCTCAAGACCGGCCGGATTTCTTGTTAAAGGGATTTCAAAGCTGCAGGAAAGATGGGAGAAAATTGTTGAGGCCGAAGGAAATTATTTTGATGAATGATAGTTGCTGTTATGAAATATGTTATGCGTTGCCTTGAATAAAGATTTCACTGTTATTTGGAAATGATTTTCTCTGAAAGAAATGAAGAAATATGCAAAAAAGAAAAAAATCGATTCTGACTAAAAATTTGAAAAAAACGCGAAGAGTTATGACACATACTGGTATTTTGCATGAATATTTTACTGTAAAAGTACAAGCATTTTCCTCTTTCCTACATTCCATTTGCTTGTCTGCCCTGCGCTTGTGTTTTATAGAGTGCATTAGAGAGGATGCCGAAAAAAGAATGGAGTTGGAGAACAGACGCCACTGGCTGAGTGTGCAATTACAGTGTGTGTGCTGATTGCTCCACTTCCTCTCCCTCCAACAACAATAGCGGCGAACACTTTGATGGTGGGCATCTAGACCCTCTCTCTCTCTCTCTCTGAACCAGGGGTGGGAAACAGTGCCTGAGCACAAAATTCAAACTTTCAATGGCCTTTGTCCACAGGCTGTGTGAATTGCTGGTACGCGGCTATTTACTAAACTGTTTACTTTAAGGGCCTTTATCACCTTTTATGCCTTTTTGAGATCCAGATTACGATGGAATATTCAGTTAATAATTAATCATTGTGCTTTTTTTTCGATTTTTGAGCTTTTTAGGCTGTGTTAAAGGTCAGATTCCTGCCAGAATTATTTTTTAAGCTATTTTTTCCTTGATTTTTGAGTAATCTTTTGAGGAGCTAATATTTGATTTTGATCGCATACAGGGTGAGTCAAGATTTTCTAACACTTTTAAACGGTCATAATTTTTTGTCCTCGCACGATTTCGAAATTCTGTAAACTCAGATCGACTCAGTTTTTTATTTTTTTGGTATATAAGGTCAAAACCATGATTTTCGCTTGGTCCCCCCTGTTGTTTTGGCCTTACCCATCCAAAGGCCACCCACAGACCAGGAGCCAAACAACAGGGGGAACCAAGCGAAAATCGTGTTTTTCACATTATATACCAAAAAAATTGTCATAAAAAACTGAGTCTATCTGCATTTACAGAATTTCGAAATCGTGCGAGGACAAAAAATTATGACCGCTTAAAAGTGTTAGAAAATCTTGACTCACCCTGTACTTCTGAAAAATGACCGCAAATTTTGATAGATTAGGTATGTCCGATCATTCATTAGCAAAAAAGAATGCACCGATCAATGCGGAACGCATGCCAGCACCATTAATGGTCGACTTATTGTGTAAAAAAATTATAAAAAATTGAGGTTGACAGAAAAATGTTATGGCTAGTTGAAAGTAGCCGAAAAGCACAGGGGGGAACAAGGCATTCTGGGGTGAAGTTCGACTTGCCTTGGGGGAGCAAGGAATGTTTTTTCAGAAATGACAGGTTCGAAAACTCTTGGTAGCATAAATGTTAAAAGCACAGCCCACGGTTCTATTTAAGAATCCGGTGCCAAAAACAGCATGGTCCCCCCTGTTGATTTTTCATATAAAACAGCTTGTCCCCCGAATTTTGGTGGCATATAATCATGAGTGACTCCCACGAGCTCTATCGATTCCGCTTTTTTAGATTTTGTTTGGACACACGGAATTCCGGTTCCAGTTTCCCGGAACTCCGGCCCTTTTTTGGATTCCAGTTCCGTCAGCGTAAAAAAAATTTAATTCCGGTTCCAGTTTTAGAGACAGCTTAATTCCAATTCCGATATAAATATGATTTCCGAGCCAACTCTATCAAAATTTCATGTGCTAAATCTTTGCTCAGCTAAGGCTAAGTATTTTTAACTTTTGAACGAATTTCAAATGTTAAATATCAAAATCGGTGCGTATGCGTTTGTCCCCTTTTTTCCATTTGGGAAAAAGGGGACAAAAGCCTTACGTAAGGCGTTTGTCCCCTTTTCCCCATTTTTTCACGCCTTTTTGAATTTCAAATTTTTTGGCTGTTTGGTGTACAAGTAAATATTTAAGCACTGCAGAGTTCACTTCGTTGTACTTGCCGTGACTCGCTGGTTCAATCAATTTATTTATACGAATAAAAAGGGGCCTCTTTACAACTCACAAAAATTTATCTATCCCAATTAAAAGACTTCTTCAGATCTTACCCAAATCTTGAAACACGATTTATTCATACTGCGTTCACAACACATAACAAATGATCTGAAGAACGTTGTTGCTCCTGCTACTGTTTGGCTTCACTTTCATCCACAGCTGCATCCCTCTTATCCCGCTTCTTCTTTCTTCTGATGGCACTTTGCTCTCTGTTCAGCTTCTTCTTTGACTGCTCCTCCGACTGCTGAGTCTTGTCCGTCCTGTAATGGCTGCTGCTGTTCGACCTTTTCATCATCGTCGGTTGATGGATCTCCAATCCACAGAGCTTCTGCTTGGCAATGAACTTGGCGACCCTCACTTTCTCAAGCTTCTTCTGCTCCGGCGTCATATTGCGGTGATCACCCCCGATGCTATTCATCCCAATGATCTGGCGTCTGGGAACGTACTGATCAGAGAGCCTTGTCCAATACATGTGATCCCTGCCATCCCTGCCTTCAGTCCATCGCCAACTAGATCGCCATTCTGGATGCTTTTCGAACTCTTCTTGAACTTTAGCAATCTCCTTCTTAGTTTCCGTGTTTGGTGACAGCGACTTCTCCAGAGACACAGCTCGGACACAGTCTTCAGGACGATACCCAACTGGAACGCCCTTTGGAACAGGCGGTGACTTGGGCACTTCTTCTGAGACACTAGGCTTGATAACTTGTTTCGGCTGAGACTTCGGCTTGACTTCTTCTATCGGATGCTCAACCACTATGGCAACTGACTCTGCAGGCTTCTTTTTCCTGGAAGGTAAAAATCAAATTGCACGCATTATCAGTGACGACTACTTACGCTTTCTCAGTTTCTTTCGGCGGAACAGGCTGTGTTGAATTCGATGGTTTTTTTGTCCAGGCTGACACGTCCCTCCCACTGGTTGCTTCTGTTTTGGCTCTTCTTTCTTCGAAACCACTCGCTGAAGCTTCTCCTTTTGATCCTTCTTCCCTTTCTTGAACAAACAGCAGTAGATCAGCAAGCAGATAAGCCCAAGCACAGCAATAGCACCCACGACTCCACAGCTGATTCCAATAATGGCAGGCGTAGACAGCGAATCTGAAGTCAAGCTCTGACGATTTTCCGGTGCCATGGGTATGTACTGCTTGTATTTCTGAAAACAAAAATTGTCGAATTTGCAAGTAATCAAAGAAACTTACGAAGAGCGCCTTGACTTCACATTCCGGAGTTCCACGCAACGATATGTTTGCTAAGTAGCTATCCGTATTAGAACCCTTGCCTAAATTCAGCAAGCAGGA
Organism: Ditylenchus weischeri; assembly: GCA_029231635.1. Taxonomy (NCBI): domain Eukaryota; kingdom Metazoa; phylum Nematoda; class Chromadorea; order Rhabditida; family Anguinidae; genus Ditylenchus; species Ditylenchus weischeri. Next base: position 43,573 of record JAMRYI010000756.1, on the reverse strand, counting down.
CGCAACACCATCTTGTGCGTCAGAAGAGTATTTTGCATGGCTGCCATCGATGTTGACTAGAACATCCAGGCCTGGACTTTTCAAAGCCTCCCTACCTAAAACAAAAAAATATTATTTTGAAAAATGGAAAAAACGGTAACCCTAACTTTGCTCAATACTGAAAATAGTTTCGCCTCAGGGTTTGAATCCAATTGACGTTCATTTTACAGCTGTTTCCGATCGAGATTTCTGAGCTGAAAAGTTTATTTTAAGCCACTATTCTGTAAAAAAATGACCAAGCATACCTGATTTCTTTGAGAACATTTTCAGTTCCGACGCAGCTTGGACGAAGCAGAGTGAAGGAGAGCTTGTTACTGTCATCGACCACAAACACAGCATTATCTTCAGACTTGCCAGGTCCAACAGCCAGCGTCCTAGGAGAGAAAAATTGGTGAAAAGTTAGTGTCAAAGGCAAGAGCTTACTTTCCATCATCAGCTATCAGTTCAGAAGCACTTTGAGGAATAGGCGCAGCACTGGTTCCATCGAGCAACAGCAAGAGCAAAGCCAACATCATCCACCAAGGCAGCAAGACACAATTGCAGGATACTTTAGATTTGCTGCGCATTTGACACCTGCACCTGATTTTGGCGCAACGGAAATTGGTTTTGATCACAGAGAGCAACTAACTTCCACAAAACGAAACGCAAGAGTGGCTTGATTTCTGTAAATCCCACTTTTTATAGTGTGAAAAACTTTTCAGCCTCAAATTTAAATCTATTTCCTCGAAAGACAAGCACATTTTAATAATTTCAAACATGGATGCAGTGTTTCAGAAACTCAAGGTCAAGTCAAGTTGAGCCTCAAGGTCAAGGCTAAACTCAAGGTCATAGTTGCACGACAGCAAAATTTTTCCCGTAAAGTTCAGTAAATTCAGTAAGTTCAGTAAGTTCAGTTCTTTCCAGTAAAGTCCCGTAGTAAAGTTTTACTATTAAAAAGAATTGGTTTTGTTGGTGTCTTTCGGCTTGTTGAAAGCGTGTTAAAAGATATCTTAAGACTGAATCTGTTTTTTTATTGATTTAATCAATTAAATTTTATTAGTTAATCTTTTTTTGAAATAAATGAATGGAAAAACAACAAAATTAAAGCAAAAATCACTCCGCCGGCGGCTCCGCCTCCGCCGCCATTTTTCGCTCCGCCGCCGCCTCTGCCGCTTCTCAAAACCGCCTCGCCGCCTCCGCCTGTGTTCAAAAATTTTCGCTGCCGCCGCCTGGCGGCAGCGCCGGCAGTTTCTGAATTTTCCGCCTCCGCCTGGCGGCTCCGCCGGCGGCCGCATCCGCCGGCGGAGCGCCAGGCGGGGGTGCAACTATGCTCAAGGTCAAGACAAATTTGACATTGAGTTTGACTCTTACCTTGAGTTTACCTTTGGTTTGACTTTGAACTTGAGTTTTTCTTGAGTTTAACTTAGAAACGATGCGTAGGCGTTTGTCCCCTTTTCCCATTTTTAAATTTTTTGGCTGTGGTACCAGAAATTAATATTCAACGCTTTACTGATATCTGCTGACGGCTTTCTATTCACCGGAACAGATCCTGTTCCCGCACTGTCTACTTTGAATACATAAACTGCAGTATACCCCTTATTCAAACAAAACCAGTGAAAAGTTATCAATACGAGATTTAACTCTAAACGAGTGAAAACAAGGACGGTTTCTTAAAAATTGCTTGTCACCGCCTTAATTATGCGCTAGAGATATAAACCTAAAATATTAAAAGGGTCTTGTATTTTTTTTCAAGAGAGGTATTTCCAATTTTCATTCATTTAACATTTTTGGCCATTGATTGCATGATACTCTTTGGAAGATCCTTGGCTTATTTAAATTCCTAAACTTTTATAGATGACTTCATGATATTTTTGTACATCTTTTATTTCGCTCCATAGCTTTTTAACCCCCTTTTGCTTTCATTTTTAGTAACTAGTGTGCCGACTAACCAGCAAATTTCCAGATTTTTAACTAAATGGCCAAACTTTTCCGCTTTTTGCGCAACAAAAAGGCTCTGGGAAAGGAAAACTTTTTGGACGATGACGACCATATTGTAGGCACTTCCAACGCCCTTTGATGTCATTTTTTTATAAATATTGTTGCAGGACCGCCAAAACCGGCGAGTAAATTTCCGAGAGAGTTTCGGCAATGGTGGACACAACAATGGCGGCAATAGAAATGCATGGAAGAACCAGTGCTACAACAACAATGATGAGGATGACGATAGCAGTGAGGTCACTTTGAAGGCCCCTCCACTCAACCCCTACCATGTCATTACTGAGCCAAAGAAGCGAAGGGTGAGCCATTTGGGAAAAATTGTTGTATTCCGAACCCTGGCAAAATTCCTCCAAATGGTGTTTTTTCGGTAGTTTAGCTGCTCTAACGCACGTGGAATGTGTTTTTATGCGGGGGAAACTCATTTTTGACAAAAAAAATTTTTGACCAAAATTTGACTTTTGCCTTGGGGACCAAGGTAGGCCACTTTATAGTAAGGGTATTTTTTTTCATAGTCAAAGAGTCTCTTTATGCATTTTTGTCAAGCTAAAATTATGGTGTCGCAGGTATCTAACTAACTCTTAAGCGCATCCTGCTAAAAAAATACTTTAGAGGTTGATTTAGTTGGTTCAACCAAAACATCTATCTTTTCAGAAGTTTTGGGGGTATCCACGTACCCTTTTCTAGTGGTTCACTTCATATCAATATGCATTTTTAATCATGAGTCAAGCTCGGAATCATGTCTAAGGTAAGTGAGTAACCAACCAAGCCCCCTGCGCCCCGAAGGGGTTTGGGGCTTGGTTCAACAAATGCCGAAAAAAAATGGGGTTGAGATGCGCACACCCACATACCTTAGACACAAATCACTCGAAAGTGACTCTGGATGCATGAAAAAGGTATGCATACCAGAGTTTCTTTATGCGGTAGGCCCCAGTCAAGAAAACTATGTTCAGTCCATGTCTTTACTTTTTTCTATAACATAGCCAAATTTCGTTCAAAATTAAAGTGAAGTCAAAAAGTATAAACAACATGACCAAAAAGGGGCGAAATACCTTGATATAAAGTGGCTTACTTGGTCCCCCAAGGCAAAAAGTCAAATTTTGGTCAAAAATGGGTACTTCTCTAGTTGACATCACACCTCTGTTTGTGCCCTTGTGCTTTTGGGGCAGAGGAAACTACGGGATCACTTAAGAGGTTTAGTTCGATCTTCTTGACCCATAATAATGAATATAATCGGTTATAGCTCTTTTCTAGAAATTTGAACAAAAATATTCAAAAATTGGAGGTGTGATGTCAATTAGAGAAGTACCCAAAAATGAGTTTGCCCCGCATGAAAACATCTTTTTCGTGCGTTAGAGCAGTTAAATCGCAAAAAAAGATCATTAAGAGGCATTTTTTGAGGGTTCGGAATACGACAATCATATCGCCATTTGTTACAGTTAGTTTTTTATGACTTTCACAGTTAACAATTTTTTCAATTTTCATTGTTGACTTAGGCTGGTACTCACAAACTGTGAGTCACAGTTGACTTCTTGCACTTCTCACAGTTAACGCTTCTTATTACTCCGAATCAGCTGCAGGCTGATCTCACAGTCGACTCATAGTAGGACTCATAACTTATCTTACAGTTAACTTTTCTAACTTAAAGGACCATGCCAGTCTACGAAAACGGTTGTCCCCGCCAATTCAAAAAAAAATCCTAATCATTGAATTTCTGTACGGATGTTTCAGCTTCGTTTTTAACAAAACAAGGCCTAGAATTTAATTTTAGGTAAAATTTTGTTACAAACCAAGTTGAAAAATCCGTACAGAAGTTCAATGATTAGGCAAAGGCAAAAAAAATTGAATTTGCGGGTGACAATTTAAAATAGGTGGCTGTGATTCTTTAAAGGACCATGGTTTTCGCGCGCATCGGCATGTGCAAAATTCGAATTGGAAGGGGACATCTCTTTTTTTGTCTAGAGCTGTACTCTTTTGAGTCGTTTGAAATTACTAAAAAGAGTACAGCTCTAGACGAAACAGAACTGTTCCCACCAATTCGAATTTTGGACATGCCGCTTCTCAAAAAATTTTACTGGTTACATGACTGCTTTCGATGATCTGTCGGCCGATTAATTTATGTATCTCGCAGTCTACTATTTTATGTGTCACAATTTACTTAATTAAATTTTCTAATTTAGGCGCCTCGCTCATGTCCCGGCGGACCTAGTGACCTGGACGATTTCGGTGGTCGAGGCAGAAGTCGGGGGAAGGGTGAGCGGTGCAGCCACTACTATCGGCGACCACGACCTCTCCTTTCAGTCAGTCGATGAAAAAGACTACCAGAGAGGCAAGCAATCTCGCAAATTGCGCTACTTGGACTCCTTGCACAACAACCAGCAACAGCCCTTCCGGGAGCTAGCCAACGGTCGGTCAGTCAGGGAGTCATCCAGCCGTGGCAATACAAACAACCCCAAGTCTAACCGCAATCACTACAAAAATGTGGAGCAGGACAATGAGAATGAGGACGATGAGTGGACCAACAAGCGAATTCCGGTAAAAAACTTTCTCTAAATTTCGAAAATTTATGGATCTCAGGTTACATTGGATCTCGTGTCTCAGGCGCAGTTATCTGCATAGAAAATGTTTTGGTGGTTTTTCAAAATCCTAAATGGGCTGACCCATGGCTGATTTCAAGCCAGGCGGGCTAAAAGCCGTAAAAAAATTTGTTGAGGACGGGACAAAAAGAGTTTTTTTTTGGGTGGGCCGTGCAGCCAAAATCATGGCCCGTACATATGCCTCAGCTGACAATAGTCACAAAATTTAGCCTAAATTTGTAGAATGGAACCTGTTAGAATTTTTATTAGAATAAATTTTAATGTAAAAAAAATGCTTTCAAATCTAATTGTCAATAAAATTTTAAAAAATTGATTGTTAAATTTTGAATTCCTATCGAGCAACGAAGGCTTAAAATTTGAATCGATTTGAAAAAATTCTCACAAGAGAGGGGCCCTGACTGTGATCTGGGGGAACTTCGATGAAAAATTTTTTTTTACAGTTCGAGTGTACAGTCGAACCTCAGTTAAGTTCTCAATCCGAGTCGTCCTTTTAAGCCTCAGATTAGTTTGTTTTATCCGCATTTTCGATCAGTTCTGATTCGTTAGTCTAGTCCCAAATATCGCGATTTCGATTTTACCGGTCATTTTAAAAACTAAATGATTTTGCTAAAATGACCCGTGACCCTCGATTTAACGACACGATATTTTGAAAAAGGGGTGTCGTTAAATCGAGGGTCACGGGTCATTTTAGCAAAATTATTTAGTTTTTAAAAAATGACCGGTAAAATCGAAATCCTTGCGATATTTGGGACTAGACTAACGAATCGGAACTGATCGAAAAATTCAAAAATTGAGGTAAAAAAGTGTCGGACCCAAGGCAGGAACGAACTTTTGGAGTGTCGTTAAATCGAGGTTCGACTGTAATCTTGTAGAGCGTCTCTAAATTCCTGAGAAATCTGGCTCCCCAGCTCTGAAGGTCCACAAAAGGCGGCACAAGGATCACTCAAAGTTCCTAAACACACCTTGATACCCCTATCGTTTTTTATGACTGACCTGTCATTCCTAAAATGTTTGTTGACTTTAAGAGGTGGGGAGCCAAATTCACATTGGATTTGGGCACACTCTACAAGAATACGCGCATAGAAAAAATTCATTGAAAAATCCCCAGGTCACTGTCAGGGTCCCTCCCTTGTCAGTACCTGATTTAAATATACTTCTATAATAGTTTGATCCCAACTAGACTCCATGTTTCAGGGTTAGTGATCCCAGTTGGCAGGGACAAATCCTGGAAAGACACTTACAAATTTTGCTATGAAAGATCTGAAGGGTGTCAAAATGGTCCGCCATCTAAGTGTTAAAAATTATATTTTTTCAGAAATACGAAGAAAAAATCCAGGATCTGACTGAGAGTCTCTACCAAGCAATCAACAACGAGAGGCAAGCCAAGAAAGAGAGAAAGTTTTGGCACCAGAAACACAATGATACGATGAACAAAAATATGAAACTGCAGTCCGACATTGAGGCTCTCAGAACTCTTATTTATGGTAGGCCCTTTACTAGTGTCCAATTAAAAATTAATTGTAATGATAGGCCCTCCAGCAATACCACTGCATTTAAATTAGGGGGAAAAGCTACATATGTTAAAAAATTCGGCCTCGGTGGCGCAGTGGATATTCGTCTGTGTTTTTTTTAGCGCAGGTTCGATCCCACCCACAATTCATAGGGGGAATTCGACTTTTTAGCGCCAGATTTGGAATCAGCGACCCCAATTACCATTATATACTGGTCAAACAAGCCAAAAGAACTAGTCTGCCATCGAAAAGTCCAGTCCGATTTCCGCCCGGTGGACGACTGGAATTCTTCATTTTTATTTTGTCTCGGTCTAGTGTCCCGCAACTCCAAGGATCGAAACTTATCATGCCTTGAGAAATTTCGACGCTACTCATGAAATATATCCAGAAAGAAGGGGGTCAAGAAAATGCTATTGAGTTTTTTAAAATTTGTATGGTATATATTAGGGTGCTTCACGGTCGATTAACCTAACCGGATCGATTTTGTCCCAATTAACCGGAACCGAAAACCAGGTACGAAAAAACCCGGTCAACCGAAAACCGCGTACACCAATATTCTGGTTAATATACGACAAAAATAAAACGAAAATCAGGTATAGGCCGATTTACGGACTGAAACAAAACTGAAAACACGTAACCGAAAACCAGACGCCAAATCCCGGTTAACCGAAAACCGGGTAGGGCTAAATTAACCCTACCACCCCAGTATATATAGACAAAACAGGTACCTGTTCTTGGTTACTCTGGTATAAAAAATCAGCAGTCAAAAACTATAAAGTTTCAAGTAAATATCCATAACCCAATTCATAATTCAGGCCTCGAAAGTGAGTTGCACAATTTGCGCACATCCTTGACCCAACGAGATGACTACCATTCCTCCTCGTCCACCGCCTTCCGACACCCACTCCACCATGGCCTGACTCACATGCACCACCAACAAGCCACATTAACTCCATTGTTGAGCAATACTGGCACCACCTCATCCACTGGAGGTGGACCTGGTTCAGCTGTAATTGGTAGCACTCCTCGGCACCAACAACTCCCAGACGCTACCAAAAAACTAGCAGGTGGTGGATCAGGGGAGTCCCTGGCTCTCCTCTCTTCCTCATCTCTATGCCCTGCTGGAGGCAATTGCGCAGCCCATCTGAGCCAACCAAAGGGTGGAGTATTGCCAGCAAATGTGGGGTCATCGGCAGGAAGTCGGGGTAGGATGATGAACACCCTGCCCCACCATCAACAACAAATTGCTCCATCCTCAAGCTCGGCATTTGACTCACCCCGATTTCGACAGTTTTACGACAAAATAGAGGAGAATTTTGGAGATGAGGTGAAAAACTTTCGCAGCTTGCATGCTGAGTCATTCAGTGGGTCTTCGAGACACGGTAAGTATTTTTAGTGAAAAATTTATAAAAAATCTGATAAAACAATTAGGGACGGAAGATGAAGAATTAGAGCGTATAAAGTCCGAATTCAAGCAACAAATGAGCTGTTCAGCAATGTCTTCTAGAACAAGTAAGGAGATTTGAAAAATTCAAAAAGAGCAAAATAATGATTCTACAATGATTGCAAATATTCACTGACGTATAATTTGGTAAAACCGTTAAACAAAACATCAAAACCTGATTTCCCCACGCTACTTACAAAAAGCAGAGGAAACCAAATCCAAAAACACAAGGAAAATTAAAAAGCTAAAGGTAGCCAGGCAAGTTTCTCAAGCTTGCGTTTGGTTAGGTTGTCACGATTTACCAAAACTCTCAAAAATATGTAGGGTTGTCGAGGCGAGGCCTCGATTTCGAGGATTCCCCTCGAATCCTCGAAAAATTTCGAGGTTCGAGTTTCGAGGCAAAGCCTCGCTTTGAAAATTTTTAAAATTGAAGAGAAAATTGAAGTTTAAAATTGAGGAGAAACGGGGGGAGGTATAAGGAAAATTCGGCTGAGAGCGGGGGGAGGGAGGGAGGCCAACCCTACTTCTGAAAGGTGTTTTTATAAGGCTAGTTTTCTCTTTGCCAATTCGCTCAGGTCTCGTCTAGCAAAACAGGCTGCCTCTAATCTACTAATCATCAAAGAAAATTTTCGAGTTTTCGAGGCGAGGTTTCGAAATTTTCGAGGCGAGGTTCGAGGCGAGGCGAGGCCTCGAAAATTTCGAGGTACGTTCGAGGTATCGAGGTCTCGCCTCGAAAAATCCGAGGCCTCGACAACCCTAAAAATATGTATAAATGACGTGAGAAGCAAAGGAAAATCACATTTTAGACCTGAAAAATACACTTAAAATACCATATTTCCTCCAAGAGGCTTACGGTCTTGGCCATGTCTTGCCGTCACGTCATCAACAGATTTAAAAAAAAATAAGTTTGATCACGTTGATCCAGTTGAAAAAAGAGCACCCAGTGGCCGGAGCTATCAGGTTAATAGCGCTATAGGTTAATAGCGCTGGTTGACTGGCTAATACTTGAAGCCTCCTGAATTCAAAAAAATGTCTAGGGTGAATCGGGGGAGAGGGGCTTGTGGATAACTATAACAGGTAAAACGGTACAATCCCTACAACTCAAATCCTTAAAAACCGAAAATTAAAAATAAATAAATAGTTGTTTACAGGCAAAGGTCAGCACTCCGACACCTCCTCACCAGCACACGAATGCCCTAGGGGAAACAACACCATCACAAATGGCAGTCGCGTATCTGCTAGTTGTTTGGGTATTTCACTCTACAACGATTCTTCAATTATGACTGACCTCAATGGCAGTTCTCGCAATTTCTCATCATCACATGAGATTATGGCGATCAGAGATGATGGGTACTCAACTAGCGAAACAGTTTCCACAATATTGCTACCACTGGGCATTGCTACAGATGGCTCTAAGAAAAGTATTATGAAAAGCCAATCGCTGGATAACCAAAGTGCACGAGGGACAGTTACTACCCATGGAAAACAAAATAGCAAAGAGGAACTCAAGAAATCAGCCAGTTTCACCTTATAGGGTTTATGAACCAAGCTTTAAATTTTTACATATTCGGCAACAATAAAAACTAAATGTATCTGCAAAAGCGAAGACATCAAAAAGATTTTCTTAATCACTTTCAAAACGACAACAATTTTTTTTGGCTGCTTGTAATATCACAATAAGATATCCAGGTAATTACAGACATCAAGTAGACAAAGTACCATCAATTTAATAGGGCTTCCAGAACAGTGGCAATTGACAAAAAACTGTTCCCTGAGCCTCAACCAAGTCTTTGATGTTGCATCCAAGCTTCTGGGACCATTCTACACACTTCTGATACAGCTTGAGACAACACCTAAAATCAGTTACTTGAATATCAGTAACATTAACCACGAATGTTTTTGGAAAAACTTGCCAGGCATCGATTGCTGCGTAACGAATCTACAAAAAATATTGTAAAATTATAACTATGGTTAATAGCTGCCAAGCACCTGTCTGTATCGCAAAGGCCTTCTGTCCCACATCTAAAAGCAAGCTCCATAATAGATCATACAATCTAGGCAAACGAAACACCCACCGAGCATTGTTCAGATTTCTCCAAGCCAAGACCCAGCATTCTTCGACATACTAAAGAGAGTCCCATATTCCTAGTAGTTTCAGCTTTATTCTCAGTGGACTCATTCGTCTTGACAATTACTGGATCACGATCCTGATCACCGCCAAGACTGTCTAACGTCACATTGTTTGCATTGCTGGCAAGTTCTTCTTCATCAAGCAGGACTGCACCACAATCGTCTTCTTCTGCAACTTTGGGAAAGAATTCTTCTATTAACGAGTGTGAAGAGACCTTGCTCTGTGCAATAAGCTAAAATCAGTTGCATAATAGAAAACCACTCATTAATCTGTGAGGTACCTGATTTATCAACTTTCCAACGCATATGAGATTTTCTGTAAAAACAATGACTGAAACTGAGAAATCATTGAAATTTTAAAAACCTGGTTTGTAGAGAGACTTAACCATTGGAACGGACTCACGAATAGCCACAAGATCATCAGAAAATTGGAAGCCAAAAACAATCAAGTAAGAAATGGGAGGATACCACAATAACTCTCACCTATTTTCAATGATTTGCCGAAAAACAACTTATCGAGCACACGTGCCTGAAAGATCGACAGATAAGTGGTAAAATTAATTGGTAAATATAGCCCTACCAACAAAGGAGTGCCCCGAAGCGATTCCAAGTCAACGAGATAGACAGTTTTTCTAAACGCTATTTGCAACAGAGCAGCTTTGGATGGTGAAAGGAACGGATTCCACTCAGAGTCCAGCCTAAAAATTAGTTGATACTCTATTAAAATTAGAAAGAATATCATATACACACCCAATACAAGGAAAGCTGGACTTCTCACAGCGAGAGATTTCATTTTCAAGAATTTTCAATCTAATAGATACATTTAATGCATTCAAAATTTAATCCACATAAAATAATTTACTTGTTTACCGTGTCGACAATGAAAACTTCCACTTGTGGATCCAAAGATAGACAACCAGGTTTAGGCTCTTGGTGAAAATCAACCTTTTCGAAAACACTTAACGGAAAGGTGTAAGGTAACGTCAAGAGAAAATAATTTTATATCTCACTTTGACATTTTACACCTGTGATGGTACTGCGGTGAAAACTTTTGCCAATGGTTAGCCGCACTTTCATCACAATAGTCATTCCTGAAAAAACACTCTATTAAAGGTGCATGCTCGTCGCCGATGGGAATATTTTAAAAGGCAGGTACCAGTGAAATTCAAACGAGAATTAAAACGACGCAATTTTATGTAAGTCGAAGAAAAATTATGCACCCACCGACTTCCACAGTCCACCGCCGCTCCACTAAGCAACCGATGCTATTGAATGGTGAGAATGGTTTTTAATACTTATCACAAAGGGGTACTCAACAAATTTGCATTTCAAAATAATTTTTTTTTAATTGACCTGGTACCCGCCTCTTAAATGCCACTTTTTTAGAGTAATAAAAGTGTCCCCCGCCAATTCAAAATTCGGAAACGCCGCTGCGTTAAAAACCATGGTCTCTTAACAGACCTAAGTTAAAAATGGATATGGGAAAGCTAACCTAAGCATTTTCACCACGAAGGACTTCACAGTTGGGTGCTGACACATAATACTGAAATAACTAGTTAATAAAGATTAGGAAGGCAGAAAGGAGAACAAAACCTGTGCAAAACGTCGTCCTAGAATAAAAATAGGGTTACGAAATCAAAAATGTAAAAGATTGGCGCTTCTAGACAAAATTGGATCCCAAATCAATAAACCAACCAAAAAAAAGAATAGCGGAAACGCATAAGGATTTAACACAAATATTTCGGAAAAAAGAATATAATCGGAGCCAATTTTTCGTTTGAAAAAATGAGATCTGTTGTACAATTTCAAAGCAAATAACACTAACCAATTGCTCCGGAATGAAAACTTGCTCCACATATGTTTTCTGAGCAACACGCTTCAAGGTTGAATAGGCGTACGAAATAGACATGGAACTGTCTGCAGCATTGTCTTAAAATACTCACATAAGGTCCCAGTAATACGGATGCAAACAAAATACCACGACGCAAATCACGCAGTAGGTTTCGACTAAAATAACACGAGAGTTAAAGTTTAGAAGGGCATAATTGAAGATTATATTTACATATTTGAAATAAATGTATGGTACTCAGGAATGCTATCATCATCAGCTGATTTATGGGCGAACTTCTGTACCGCTGCTTCATAAGCACGTCGATCTATCATCCAGCCTTCAGCCTTAAAACGAGGAATTTAATTTAATAAATTAAAGCATAAAAATCCTACATCTTCCAACAACTTCTTGGCTTCATCTCGCATAAAACTTGCTTTTTCGGAAAGGAAGGACTCCACCTGAACCGAACTCAGTTAACGTCAACTGTTTCAGGTGAAAGTAAAATAACTCACCACATGGCCACGGAGCGGACCAAGAAGTACAGCTTGAATAATGAAATTAGGCGAACCAAAAAAACGAGCTATTTGGGAGGTATTCAAGCAATACTCCAAGGTTGAGAAGCTAAACTGACGACTGTATTAAGGCAATGAGGAGGCTGTTTGCGGATGCTAAAATAGACCACTCACTATGAATCTCCGAAACAGAATCCTCCCTTTTTTTTACTTTTTTCCGAAAATTATTCAGTTGATGAGGTTTTTTTAGTTTCCAGTCTGACATCAACTACCAAATGAGCTATTGACTAAGAAAATATTTCTTTAAAAATCTCAGATAAAATTTTAAGAATCCGCCCAAGAATCCTTACTCGAATTCGAGTGCGGATGCTTGGGGCGGATTCTTTCTATTTAACTTAATTTTTTGAATAACATTAATTTTGTCAATAGCTCATCTGGTAGCTCTGAATCTTAGCTACAAGATGACACTGACAGAATAATTTTTAAAAATTAAAAAAAAAGTTATGGCCATTTTTGTGTGACAAATCTGATTTCGCATCCGCAAACAGCCTCCTCATTGTGTTTGCGCCTTCAGTAAATTCGGCCTGGCGACAGATAAGAGCTAATAAAGGTAGACAAGACACTTGAAGATTTATTGTAGCAGCTGATATTTCTGCTCCTAAAATTTCGCCGTTAAAATTATTGTAGCCCGTCGTCTGCATCTCGTCATGTCCATACGGAAAATTGCATATTGGTAGTACATGACCGTCATTGACTTCCCGACATTAACAGGTGCAACATTTCGCAGATAGACATTTCCAGGCACCACTTTTGCAGTGCACACAAATGTAGACCGACATTTGCAGTCTGTAAATTCGTAGGCCGACAATAACAGACTATTTAATTGAGGAAGCAACGTTTTCAGAACAGAACAGAACATATTTACAGATGTGACATCTGCAGACCCGACATGAGCAGACGCGACATTTGCAGACCCACATTTGTCCTTTTCAGGGGGAATGAGACATTTATGTCTACCTTTTGACACTGGTTTCCACTTTTACGTTGCTATCTTTATGGTTTACCGTATTTCTTCTAATTGCCGCACAGTCTCTAATTACCGCACACCCCCCTAACTTTAAAGACTTATATCTCGGAACAGAGTGAATATTTTGCTAAGCTGTTTGATGCATTTTCTTAACTCCCCACGAGCTCTACCGATTCCACTTTTCAGATTTTGGTTAAGCACCCGAAAATCTCTAGATCGAATTTGAAAATTTCCGATTTTCGGGTGATTGAAAAATAAGCGCACATGTGCGGCAATTAGAAGAAATACGGTAGCTATTAGTTTTCCGTTAGGCTCTCATCTGACTCCCGCGCAACACAAGTTACGCAACAAACTTTTGCAAGTAAAAATTCGCACTTGTTAGCTTTTACTTTTACCGGTCACCAGGCCTAAAATTCGAAGAATGTGTGCTACCTTGCATTCCCTTTCAGTGCGATGTCTCCCACTTCGTCGATAAAGGTGTCCAACAGGGTACTGAAGACTGACAGAGTTTTGAATACCAGAGGCCATATCTGTGAAGAAGAGAAGTATTAGTGGAGATACAATAAATCACTAGTTCAATACCTTCATTTGCTGAGGAAAATTGATTTTGATTAGTTGTTTAAGCATCCTGATTTTTTGCGGCTTGGTGATTGGAATTTTTCCCGATGGAGCCTAGATTTACAACTATAAGAATTCAAAATGTGACCGGTGACAAAATACATCAGTTTCATTGCTTGCACCATTTTCTGTTATCACTACTCTGGGCACGAAACTATCACCACCGCCTTCGTTTTTGCCCTTCACAAATTTCTTGTTACGGAAATACTTGTTCGACTTGTCACAGGAGAGGACCCAAGTGAAGAAGCTCTGAATTTATCAGATTCAAAAAGATAGAGCACAAAAGGTGAAACAATAATACTACCTGGACAAGAATGTGTTCGAGTGCAAGATCACCCTTGATAACCCAGTTTTTGGCCTCTGGATTACTTTCTTTGAAGTTTTTGACGTGCGCCACACAAGCAAGATAAAACTGGAAAGGAAATTATTGTTAGACGTTTATAATAGGGTGGATGTAGGAAGTCGGATGTCGAGGTTTTTGAGGTACTGCAGCTTTGCGAGTTTTCGTCATTTTTTCATTATGTAAAGCGATTGTATCTATTCTCAAAGTTCAAAAATAACTTTTCATTAATTGGACAGAAAAAATGAAAATTTAAAATCGGACCACCAACCTCCGACTTACTACCTATGACTTCGACATCCGACTTCCGACATCCATTGGAGCCGAGCCTTAAAAATAGAGATTTACCTCCGCAACAGTCAGTTTATCCTTGTCACTAAAAATTTGCTCGCCCACATCTCGACGCAGAGGGAAATTGTTCTTCTTGTTGCCACCCTAGAGAATACATTAAAAAAGAGACTTCAGTTGACAGAAGTAAAATACCGGATAACTGCTCCTTGGATAGTATTTGCTACCAGATGGCTCGTTATCAATAGTATGAAGTGCAATGATTTTGCGATAAACCGGTCCCTAAACCCATTTTATTCAACTTTCCTTTCAATTTTACGCAACTACCGTGTCATCAAGCGTAAAGTCCTGCTTTGGAACGTCCTGCACATCCTTGATTGTGATTTTTTCCATAACTTTAATCTGAAAAATACGAAAATACAAATAATCCTTACAATAGATAGTCTGTGTTTAATATTCACAGTGCTTCGAAACCGTTCACAACCTAATCAGCTGATTAGCCCCATAAGCATGGGAAAGGGGAACTAGCATAGATGCTTTTCAAAGAAGCAAGCTCCCACATTTCTAAATAAGACTTTGAACTTTTGTGTATTGCTAATATTCCTGGCGTAATGTTACTTTATTTTTCGTACATGAGCTATTTTCGGCTCACCCATTGCAAATTTGGACTAATTTCAGGATTTCAGAAGACTTTTGATAAAAGGCAGCTTAGGTTCAAGTTTGATCGTTTGACCATTTCGATACAGTCAAACCTCGATATAGTGATCAACCAAGGGACCCCTCACAGGTGATTACTATAGAGAGTGATCCTTATATAGAGGTTGAGCTCATCTAAAAATCATTTGCCGAACACTACAGAGATACTTCCCAGAACCTAAAAATATTGAATTTAAACATAATTTTGTTGAGTGGGGTGTACGCCATAAATAAACTTTAGTAGGAACGCTTTTTCATGCATCCAAAGTCACTTTTGAGTCATTTGTGTATAAGGTACGTGGGTGTGCGTATCTCAACTTCTGGTACCTGGTGTATCCTAAATTTTAGGTATCACCCATCGTCCAACCACGGTTGAGCCTTTTTTTTATTTTCCGGGGTATGAACCAACCCCAAAGAACACAATTTGTATGCCTGCAGGCCTGTCGGAAATACCATATCGGGAATATCGGAAATAAAATAACAGAAATTCAAAGAACAAAAAATATGCAAAAATAAAAAAAATTAAAATTTTGGTCAAAAAGTCGTATTTTTCTGTCAAAACTTTTTTTTAATTCGCCGGGCGAATTTCGCCCCCACCTAAAAACATGTTTTTTAGACTAATTACAGCTTGAAAAGCTCGAAAAAAGTCAAAACACACTTTTGGGAGGAGTGCATAAAAGGAACTCCTGCCATCCTGTCCAATCTTAAAACTGTGTAGCCCTCTTCTGGTTTTCCTTCGAAGTGAAAACCTTGCCCTGAAATTCCGACCTAAGGAATTTTATCATGTATAGTCTTCTTAATTTTACTCAATTTTTTTTATTATCTGAATCTGACAATAAGTTTTAAAAGCCAATTTAAGATCAAAATCTTCGCGATTGCATTTGGCGTTCGTATCCATGCTTTTCGGGTTTACTATTTTGTTTTGCATTACAGTTTTCACTTCAATTGTGAGAAAAGTTCCTTTGAAGTGTAATCCAGTAATTTTTTTTAGATCATGGGCATTTGGGACAAATTTTTTGAAAGGTTGATTAAAAAAAATGTTCAAAAATTAGCGAATAAACATGCAATTTTAGAGCTAAAAAATTGTTGGGG
The DNA here is from genome assembly GCA_029231635.1 of Ditylenchus weischeri. NCBI lineage: Eukaryota > Metazoa > Nematoda > Chromadorea > Rhabditida > Anguinidae > Ditylenchus > Ditylenchus weischeri. The sequence goes on along the minus strand of JAMRYI010000756.1, from coordinate 27,474 downwards.
AATGAAGAAGTCGTTGAACAAAAGGTAAGACTTTGTACTTTCTTTCTCGAAGGCTAATTTCATGGGAAAATAATTACAGAAGCGCTGTTATTACGAGCTACTTGAAGTGGATAAAGATGCAACAGAGGACGAAATCAAGAGAAGTTACAAGAAACTAGCGCTGAAGGTATATAAATTTAGATTTTATTGACTGCCTAATTTAGTAGTTTTTAGTGGCATCCAGATAAAAATCCTGTTAGTTGGCTTTTTCTAAAAGCTCATTCGTCAATGAACTGTGTGGTATTTACAGGACCGCCTGGATGAATGTGCTGCGTATTTCGTCATCCTGAAGCAGGCATATGAAGTGTTGTGCGACCCGCAGGTTTGTCCGTTTAGTTTAGAGACAGAAGTTATAATTTTATTTTCAGGAAAGGGCATTCTATGATAGGCACCGCGAGAACATTATCTATGGAGGTAGTACTTATTTGCATTTCTGTTGTTATTTTTGAGGTGTAATTGTCCTTTTCAGGAGAAGGAGCTGAAGAAACTAAGGATACCGGACTAAAGCTAGATAAATTCTTCGAGAGGTCGTGTTTCCAAGGGTTTGGTGACGATGAAACTGTAAGACTTTGTGGTTGTGGCATTCGTTGTATAACAGTTTCTCAGGGCTTTTACACTGTCTACCGGGAGCTGTTTCACAAACTGGCTGCTGAGGAATACGCCTACATTGAAGACCTGGATGAAAGGAACTTTCCTGTTTTCGGCAAGTCAACCTCGGACTATGAAAGCGTTAGTTCTTTTTGTCTTTTTCTATGTAAGTCGAATGTGTTCTTTAGCTAGTAGACCCCTTCTACGGTTTCTGGATGGACTTTTCTACAAATCGTTCTTTTGCTTGGGTTGACAAATATAACATGTTAGTGCTTCATTTTGTTGAGGGAATTAAGGAAAACTGTATAAAATTCAGGCGTGATGCTCATGATCGGCCGACCGCAAGAGCGATGGAGAAGGAAAACAAGAAGTTTCGAGATGCAGCCAAAAAAAATCAGGAGTGAGGAAATTCAAGTCGGTTTTGTGTTATGTGGTTTGCTCCTTTGCGTCTAACTAAAAAAAAATTTAGAAGCTAGTGATGCATATTAGAAAACTGGACAAACGAGTCAAGCAGAATCGGGAAAAACTTGAGCTTAAAAAGAAGCAACAACTCCAAAGGGCTGCAGAGCAACAGAAGCTTGATATCAGAAGAAATCTTGAGTGAGTAAACCCTTTGCTGCATACTTTTTGATTAGTCCGACTTTACTGTTTCAGGAACATAGGAGGTATCTTCTTTTTTCAATGGCCGGTATTTCATTTTGACCCAAATTTTTTGAAAAATGGCCGCAAATTTCTGATCGGCTGCCTGCTTGTCTATCTTCACGCCCTGAGTGTTACTTATCCCTTTATGATCATTTCAGGACTATTTGCTGGGAAAAATTATGTTTGCTGACTAGGACTAGTGAACCCTAATTAAAATGAATTGGTCCCGCAAGGGAAATTTAAATTTGTCCAAAATGCCTTGGTTACTTTCACCGGGCCATAACTTTTTTTTTCTAGATCAATCTTTATTTATATCATTTTTTCATGAAGATAAATCGATTATTCTGCTGTTTGGTGAGAAAGTATTTTTTAAATGACTGCCATAACATGCCTAATTAATAAAGACAAAATTTACGGTCATTTTTCAGAATTTTGCGGACTATTACTTTTATAAATAATTTATCAGTCATATTCGCCGATTTGTACATCAACCATAATTAACTATTTACAATTTCACAAAAACTTTTCAAGCAAGCCAAGTTAATGCCGATGGTGTATTTTAGAATACGAAATCAGCGAAGAAGCTCAGACTGAGCATCGTAGAGATTTGGAAGGTATATTTTTAAAACTTGATTCAGCTTGATCTTTTTTTTAATTAAGATATTGAAAAGCTGCTTGATGCCGAATTTGGAACACTTGAAGACGATGGTGACAAGGAATCTGTAGATAATTTGGATGGGGAAAACACATCTGAGTGTATTGTGTGTCAGAAGTAAGCACTTTTGGCTTCTTCAAGTTGCATTTAAAAATCAATAATTTTTAGGTTCTTTAAGTCAATGTAAGATATTGTTGTCAAGTATCTTAACGTTATTTTAATCCTCAACTTTAATTAGGAAGGCCTTCAATAATCACCAGAAATCTCGTAAACACAGACTCATGGTAGACACACTGCGGAAGCACATGAAAGAAGATGATAAACTGCTTTTCGCTGAGACAAATGACTGGGAGGATGATTCTCTGGCAAACCCGCAAGTGACTGTTTCCAAGAAGAGGAAAAAGAAGAAGGCGCAGAAAGCAGTGGAGGAAGAGTAAGTTGATTTTTATCAGAATATAATTTTTTCAATCCTCGAGGCAGTGGAACTTAAAATTCTAGTTTATTCTATTAGCAATCTGCATAGGGAATTACTCAGCTAGTCCTAGTCCTGGCCCACCGTTTGATAGATAAGTGATAAAAATAAAACATGCATTATTCAGTCAACGTTCTGAAGCTTTGGCACAATCAATCGAAGAACTCAAAATAGCCGATGTGGAAGAGCAACACATCATCCAGGCCTCAGACATCACATGTGAAGCAGCGGGTAATTTTTTCAAGACATGGTTTTTGTCGCATTTTGACTAAATCAGCTCCTTTTAGCAAGGTCAGACAAAGCAAAGCGCCGTAATCAGACAAAGTCAAAGGGAGTCGAATGCAAAGTTGGCGTCAAGGGCAAAGATGCGGGTCCTACTGTCCCTGTTCCATCTACGTGCCAGATGTGCTCTGAAACATTTGAGTCAAAGTCTAAACTGCATAATCATCTAAAGTAAAACTTGTGGTTTTATTGATTTAGTTTTTAGTAACTTTTCGTTTTTAGGGAGACTGGACATGCCACCGTGAAGAGCTCTGTCGATTACGCAGAAAAGGGTGCTAAGAAGAAAGAAGCCAAGAAAGCAAAAAATAAGAAGCAGCTAAAATCAGAAGAATTTTAATGAAATATGTCATGTAAATTTCTTGTTGATGTTTGGGAATAAATGGGCCTATTATATATTTTTGGTTTTTTATTAGCAATCTTTTATTGAGGCAACGTTGAAATTAAACAAATTACCTTATTTCTTCTAGTAGTATGCCGGCCCTTATATTTTTCTATACATCAAAAATTGGAAAATTTAGAGGTCGATCTCAATATTTTCGGTTGCTCAACCAAAATCTGATAAGTGGAATCGGTAGAGCTTGTAGGAGTTAAAAAAAAAGCAAAAACAGCTCTGTAAATTTTTTACTCTGCTCCGAGATACAGACTCTCTAAATTGCGGGGAATACTATTAGAGGAAATACGGTAATTATGATTGGCAGCGTTTGTTATTTGGAATGACAGGTAGGCGACTTGAGCTCATTCTTGAGTCCATCTAGTTGTTCATCAATGGATTCCGTCAGGAGATCGCATTCTTTTGAAATTGTGCAACATTTTGCGAGCTAAATTTTTGTGCGCATTAGACCTTTGAAACCTGTCCATAGTACTGGTTTCTGACTGTGACGGTGGTGTCTGACTATGAGAAAAGCCAACCGGTGCTGTTCCAAAGGCCACAGTCGGATACACCAGTGTGAATCAAGCTTGTAAAAAGTTTTTGAATTACCTGGTGACATTTTCGATTGAGTGCCTGAAAAAATTGTAAAGTTACGAGAGGATGGGGATACATAACAGAATCTTATTTTTTTCACCTTTTTGGCTCGCCTGCACAGCTTGCTGTTTTGTTTGGTGCTCTCCTTGCGCTTAGAATGTCTTTTGGATCTGGAGTCCGACACAGCTGAATTTTTGCTCTTGCTTTTACGCGTGCCTTTGGCTGCCACTTGGCTTTTCAAGATCTCAGCAAAAGAGCTGAAGATCAAAATTAGTACCTTTTCCTAAAGCTTTTAAAAGAAACACCTCAATTTTTCAGATGTCGCTAGGCACTTTTTTTCCTAAATTTTATTAGAACATCAACAATTATCCAAGGGTGGCATTTAATTTTGCTCGCTAATTTGTGAAAAATGCCCGCTAATGTGAAATTTGCACTTCTGTTTAATTTTTTATGCTATTTTTTTTTCCAATTTTGAATTTTGTTTGCACTACAGTCTAGCCCAGAATCTCAGCTTTCTAATAAGCTATCAAACAGCTGAATAAATTTAGAAATGTGAAAATTTAGGAGTTTGAATAAGTAATTAAAAAATAAAAGTTCCTTCATTCAAACCCTTAAATCTCAACATTTCTGAAACTTTTCAATAGAGTTTGATAGCTTGTTAAAAAGCCCAGATCCTGGGCTACACGATGATATAAAAATATTCGAAAAATAACCAAAAAAATTAAAAGAAAATGCCACATTAAAGTTAGCGGGCATTTTTAACGAAATTAGCGGGCAGATTTAAATATTATCCATTATCCAAGTTGTTCTTTACTGTCCTACTTTATTGGCATTTTGTATGGACTCTCCTCTGTTGACATTCTTTGCCACACAATCCCTGATAATTTCCGTCTTTCTCAGGTTCAATTGAGCCATGTCTCTGTGAACTTCTCTCCTCTTTTTTTCGGCCTGAATCAAATTTGAGTTTATATTCCGTAGTTATTTTTAGAGTTGTCAAGTTCTAAAAATTTTCGAGTTCGACACTTGCAGACTAACCCGAAAAATCTGGAAATCAGTCAAAGAGTAAGTAATCCATGGAGTTATACTTAGAACGACTGTTTTAACATTACTTTACAAGACAGCAGTTCACCATACTAGTGATTCTACACGAGGTCCCAAGTCCCTTTTTCACATGATTAGTCAACTACCGTATTTATTCTAATAGAGCGCACCCCTCCCCCCTAATTCAAAATCGTGTTTTTGGCGTTGTGTTTTTGACCCACTTTTTGAAAACTTTTGTCAGGCGAGTTACTACTCATCTTGAACCTCATCTAACTGTCTACAAATTGGGTGATAAATTGCCTGACAAAATTCTTCAAAAAGTAGGTCAAAAACGCAATGCCAAGAACACGATTTTGAACGAGGGGGGTGCCGCTCTATTAGAATAAATATACATCTAAAACACTTCGAAGTAACTTCTGGCGGGCGGTTTGTATACCACTGAAGAAGTTCAGGCAACTTTTTAGATGGTTGCTTTTACGACAGAGGCATAAAAAGGTGTCGGCTGCTGTAGTCTCTTCTCTCCATAGCATACATTCTACATACCGTATTTCCTCTAATGAGCGGCCCCCTGATTCAAAGTCGGGTTTTCGGCATTGTATTTTGGTCCACTTTTTGGTCACTTCTCTCAGGTAAGTTACCAACCATTTAATATCTCATCTTTCTGGCTACAAAATGGGCGGTAACTTGCCTGAGAGAAGTGATCGAAAAGTGGGTCAAAAACATGATGCCAAGAGCACGATTTTGAATCAAGGGGGGAAGCTTATTAAAGAAAATACGGTAACTTACGCTTCTATATAACGGGCGCCTAAGGTCGTATGGAGAGAATCAACTGTATTATTTGCGGCTGATCTATCGCTACGCAAATCACTGTTTTACAACAGTAGCCACGTAATTAGTTCGTTACAAGGTGTGGCTGCATGAGGTGCGAGATCCTATTTTTGCCATAAATCAAACGGTCCATGTATTTTAAGAGATCTGAAGGCTTTATTCTGCTTTTTAGGTCCATTACTGGATGAAATTAGGGTGGCCCAACACATAATATAGAGAAAAATTTTAGAAATGGACCCCACGCCTTCATCACATCCGAACTATAAAAGAAACAAAAAGGTAAAATAAATAAATAAAAATGTTTGCCCGGATACTATTTATTCTTCTTTTCTGAGCCACGCCGGCCGTTCGAAGGCCTAATCAAAAACCCCTACGCCAAATAGGTACTCCACGCGACAAATTAAGTTATTAAAAAAAAAAATATTATCTTACTACATTCTGTTTGGTTGGACGAGAAATTTTCTTTTCCAATAGGTTCCACTTCCGGGAATTTTGAGCATTCCCTCTGTTTGGCTTCAAGCCGTTGCAGGCAAATGGAATAGTTTTCACAGTGTTGGCTCTAAATACCAATTTTTGCAAGAATTGGAAAATGGAGAATAATCAATTTTTCAAAACGGAGTTTTTAGCCCAAAAATGACTGTAAACTCTGTATTTTATGAGACCTTGTAAGAGGCATTCTAACCCGGGATTATCTCTCCGACCAGGACTAGAGGGTTTTTCAGCAGCTAAAATTAAGGACTAAAACCATTTAAACCAAAAATTGCAGATTTTTATGACACCAGGAAAGTGCATGGGCGTTTGTTCACGTTTGTCCCATTTTTTGAATTCACTTTTTTTAAAATAATTTTTAATAATTTTCATTTTAACGGTCACTGGGGCTGTAGGAAGTTTTGTAACGAGACAATTTCGAAGAGCAAATTTTCGTAACAAACTCTTTCGTAACGCGCTTTTTAGTAACATTAGTGATATGTTAAGTTGGTTTTTCTAGCTTTTTCATCCTCCCTTGATGTTTCTTATAGCTTTTGTGATGTTTTGACCAAAAATAGTCAAGAAAAACATAAAACAGTCAAAGGGTGGAATTGAACCGGCGGTGGAAGAAAACTCATCTTATCAACTTAATTACTGCACCATCCACATAGCTGGTAGAAGGTGCTATATGGAGTATATAATATGTGAATTATAGCTAAGAGGCCTTCTTTATGCCTTTGGGTATTTTAGCTGGTCTCCTAACGTATAATAAATCGGGGGATCAATTCAGTTATCAAAATTTCACATCATATGACTTATATTTTCCAACTTATGTGCTCATATAGTTAATAAAGAAAAAAAACTGTCCAAACTGTCGAAAAGTGACAGAAAGGTCAAAATAAATGAATGACAAGACATCCATTTATTATCCTAAACTAAAAAAAACTGATTAATACTGAAAAAATTTCGATAACTTGCTCTTACGAAAGACTGTGTTACGAAAACTCGCTGTCTAAAGTTTCTTACGAAAGTTGGCTCTTAAGAAAATTCGCTGTTAAAAAATTGTCTCATTAAACTTCCTACAGCCGTCGCTGGCCTATGTTGCGCCTAAGTTAGAAAATTTAAAAAATGCAGAATATGTAAAAAAAGCGCGCGTTCAAACAAAATGGGACAATAGTTGATAAACACACCAACGCCACCAGGACCACCACACAAATTTAAAGAAGGGCTGAGCAGGATCTAACAAATAAGGCCAAGATTTAGGTCAAAATCTGAGCATAGATGAAATTCCTCTTTGTTTTTATTTCGACTTACCGGGGCCACACATTCAACAATTGAGGTAATACATACGAATAACAGAAATATAGCAAATATAGGGGTTGAAGTCCACCTCCAGTCCATTTTTAACTAAAATAAGTAAGCTACTTTTACTGGAGTATATGGCCAGCTAGTAGAGACAGAAACGGGACGGGATCCCGGTCCCGCTCGGTCCAAATTTTGACCAAAACCCCGTCGCGGTCCCGGTCAAATTTTCGCCCCAAAATCCCGTCCCGGAATCCCGCCTGGTCATTTTCAAAAATCCCGGTCCAGGTTTTGGTCAAATACCGGGGATCAAAATTTCGAAAATAAATGTAAAAATTGGTTAAATTTTCAAGCACATAGATTTTTTCATTAATATATATTTCTGTAAAGTTTTCATTCGTTGTATTTTGAGTGCTTTTTTCTCACTTATCTGCCAGCAATTCGTTTGCATTTCTCTGTTATTTTCTGTATCTTCAGATGAGTGCAATCTGGAAAATCGGACTTTATGCAAAACTATCGGCTACCGAAGCGAAATGTGAAGCATGTCAGAAACGACTACCGAAGAAGCAATCTGAACCCTGAGAAAGCCGAAATGCTAGTGTTTTTAAACAAAGCTCTTCCATTGATCAATTACTGTTATTGAAATTGTAGAATGAACTTAGTTTAAGTGAGGATGTTTCAATAAAGAATTTCTGAAAAAAATACGTATTATTAACGTGTTATTGAGAAAATCCCGTTTTATGACCGGGGTCCAGGCCGGGACCCCGGTTTTTGGTTTTGAAAACCCCGGTCCCGGTCCAATTTTCGACCAAAACCCCGTCCCGGTCAAAATTTTGCCCCAAAATCCCGTCCCGGGATCCCGTTGGAAGGCATTTTTCTGTCTCTATCAGCTAGCCACAATTTTTTTTTAAATAAAATTTATGAATAAAAATTAAAAAAAAATCGTGCTTATTGGCCAGTCGCCATTTGCTGGAGCCGGAAAAAACTGCTTGTTAACAGCAAAGAGAAAAATTTAAAACTAAACACTCTAGAGATTTTTAAGTTAAAAAGCACTTCAAGAGTGCTGATCCATACTACACACACTCACTCAAATAGTTCCTTATTTCCTTTGGTTGTATGCATGCACACACACCAAATGTATTAATAGTGTGTTTGTGCACATGCAAGAAATAAAATTTCTTTTGTCGCTTTTCCCTTTCTGCATGACCATACATAACATGCGCTCAATGGGTCAACCAAAGAAAAGATTTTAATGGATTCAAGAGAAGAAGAAAAAGCAAGGGAAAACATAAAAAAATATTCTTAATAAATTCGATTTTATTAAAATACTAGGTTCCTATGAAAGCAGGGTGGCCATATCGTTTTTTGAGAAAAGGGGCATTCGATCATGAAAAGGGGGCATTTATAATTAAAAAGTTTTGAAAAGGGGCATTTTATAATTTTTTACTAATTAAGTCTTGAAACTGCCCGATGGCATGAATTTCACAGTAATGTAAGTAACCATCACAATACAGTCAACAAACAGTCAACCATCACAATACAGTCAACAATACAGTCAATCATCACAATACAGTCAACAATACAGTCAATCATCACAATACAGTCAACAATACAGTCAACCATCACAATACAGTCAACTCTTAGTCAATAATACAGTCAACCATCACAATACAGTCAATCATCACAATACAGTCAATAATACAGTCAACCATCACAATACAGTCAACTCTTAGTCAATAATACAGTCAACCATCACAATACAGTCAACAATACAGTCAATCATCACAATACAGTCAACAATACAGTCAACCATCACAATACAGTCAACCATCACAACATTGCTCCCGAATATTCGGATTGGACAACCCCAGTAAATACGGTAATCTTAGGTAATGTTAAACTAAACACAGAAGCACCTAAGTTTAGAAAACAAGTTCAAGGTACAAGATGTTATGTTCTTTGGGGCATCAAACTTCAATGGGCTAAAGTCAAGAACACGTTTCCCAGATTGACTCGGCACCCAAGCTATTTTTTTCATTTTTAATAAAAAAATTATTATTTTTACAAAAATAAAAAAAAAATCAGCTCGGGTGGCCAAGTCAATTTGGAGGGTGTGTTATTTACCCAAGCGGAGGTGTGTTCTTGACTTTCTTCCCCCAATTTTATATACGGTGGAATTCAGAGAAAATTAAAATTGCTTGATTCAGTACTTCAAAATTAACAAAGACAGGGAAGGAGCCTTACGGCACTAGTGTCAAATAGGTCATACAGACAATAGCAAATTTTTTATACCGACTAAAACTGCAATAAAATGGTCAAGAACGGTCTTAATAAATGCAGCCAAATAAGCATCTATTGCGTTTGGACACTAGAGTATATATATGGCTGGCTAATAATAAAGTGGTCATCAAGTAGACATAGAGTGGTGTGTATTGTGCAGCAGCTGCCGCCGCATAGCCTACACACTGCTATTGTAATAATACTAGTAGTGGTGCTTACATTATTGTGGGGTAATACGGAAGATATAAGAAGAAATTGTGCTCACCCCGTGCTCTAATTAATTCATTAATTAGAATACAAACACAAATTAATTTATTCTGTTCGGGACAATATGTTTTATTTTAATTATTTTAACTACAGCACAGTCGAGTCCAGCTAACCCGGCCCCACTGGGACCGGCAAAAAGTGCCGGGTTAGCGGGGGTGCCGGGTTAGCGGTGGTATTATTTTATCGGGCCTTAATCGACCCTCTATATAATCACCCTTTATTCAACTATTTTAAGAGGGGTAAAGGGTTGTATAGGGAGGGGAAGGGAAAAAAAGAAGGCCACTAATGGAAAAGGTCACACTAACAAGAAGATGTTGAGCATAGTTTTGGATACTGGGGCCTACCGCATACAGAAAAAATTGACGCAAATTGAAAGATGTTGTAAACTATGATAGATGCAGGTTTATTGGGGGTAATTTTTATTGGACGGGACCAGTCTTAGGGTGCCGGGTTACTGGGGGTGCCGGGTTATCGGGTGCCGGGTTATTGGGGTTAAACTTTGTCGATTTTCGAAAAATTTGAAAAATCGAAAAAAATGATAGTTTCATTTCGTCTATACCCCAAAATTTTGGTCAAAAATATTTTTTTTTGTTGTTGCAAAAACGTGCTTCCCAACCACTTTTTTTGCTTTTAAACACTTTCTCACACCGTGAAACACATGAAAAGCGACTTAAAACATGATTTCGAGTGGATACATAAAAGGAAGTTCAGCCGTAGCTTATACAGAGTCTAAACTTATCCAACCCTATCAGCTGTAGCTTTTAGAAAATTTATTGAAACAAATTGTAAACAGTAACATCAAGCAATTGGTTAAATTGGAGAAAAGTTCTGAATTTTTGGGATCAACTCGTGTTTGCCGGTTGACAAAAGGTTTTTTTTATCTATTTAATATTAATATCAAAAGACCGAGCAATATTAACAAAGTCAAAATATGGAGACATTTTTTGACGTACAGTCGAGGCTATAGTGAAGAATAGGGTTCCAAAAATCAGCTTGGTCCCCCCTGTTATTATATTTGTAAAACAACAGGGGACCAAGCTATTTAAAAACAACAGGGGGACCAAGCTGATTTTTACGAAAAAACAACAGGGGGACCAAGCTGATTTTTACGAAAAACAACAGGGGGACCAAGCTGATTTTTACGAAAAAACAACAGGGGGGACCAAGCTGATTTTTACGAAAACAACAGGGGACAAGCTGATTTTACGAAAAACAACAGGGGGACCACGCTGATTTTACGAAAAACAACAGGGGACCAAGCTGATTTTTACGAAAAACAACAGGGGACCACGCTGATTTTACGAAAAAACAACAGGGGGACCAAGCTGATTTTTACGAAAAACAACAGGGGGACCACGCTGATTTTTACGAAAAACAACAGGGGGACCAAGCTGATTTTACGAAAAAACAACAGGGGACCAAGCTGATTTTACGAAAAACAACAGAGGACCAAGCTGATTTTTACGAAAAACAACAGGGGACCACGCTGATTTTACGAAAACAACAGGGGGACCAAGCTGATTTTACGAAAACAACAGGGGGACCACGCTGATTTTACGAAAAACAACAGGGGACCAAGCTGATTTTTACGAAAAACAACAGGGGGACCACGCTGATTTTTACGAAAAACAACAGGGGACCAAGCTGATTTTACGAAAAACAACAGGGGGACCACGCTGATTTTTACGAAACAACAGGGGAAAGCTTTTTACGAAAAACAACAGGGGGACCACGCTGATTTTTACGAAAAACAACAGGGGGACCAAGCTGATTTTTACGAAAAACAACAGGGGACAAGCTGATTTTTACGAAAAACAACAGGGGGACCAAGCTGATTTCTACGAAAAAACAACAGGGGGACCAAGCTGATTTTTACGAAAAAACAACAGGGGACCAAGCTGATTTTTGGAACCCTATTCTTCACTATAGCCTACAGTCGACTCTCGATAAACCGGCACTCCCAGAAGTTCGTTCCCACCGGGGTCCGACACTTTTTTAAACTCAAATTTCAAAATTTATTTTCAAAAAACAGGTGCCGGTTTATTAAGACGCGCTGGCCTTAATGTTCAAAATTTTTGAGAAACGATCGGTAAAATCGTAATCCTTGGGACTAGACTGACCAATCAGGTTCGGCCAAAGATTTTAAAAATTGAGTTTAAAAAGTAGTCGGACCCTAGGCACTAGGGTCTGACACTTGGGGGGGTGTGTTGCTGGTTTATTGAGAGTCTACTGAATTAATACTTTTTTTTGAAGAATAGAAAGTAAGAAAAAGGAAAAAAAAACTTTTCCTTTAAAATTTTCCTTGCATTAGTAACCAAACTTCTTTGAGCGGCTCTCTGTCCACATATTCAACTGGCCAATTTAAAAAGGAAGGAGTTTTTAACAACAACAGTGGCACTAAACCACCAGAAAATTGGCTTTTAGAGAGCAAGGAAAGCCTTTCAAAAAGTCGTTTTTTTCCTCGAAGCAGTCACCGAAAATAATTTTTTGTGGCTATTGTTGCAACAAAACTGCTCTTTTCTGCCTGAATGAATCGGCCGAAAAAATGACTGGATCGAAAATTTGAATATTATTATATTTTTTTTGAAAAATTCAAAAAAAAATTATACTTCTTGAACTATCGAAAATTAGTAGAAAAAAAATCAGACTTTAGTTAGGGATTACGCCTGAACTGGCCTCCAAAGAAATCCTACGGAGTACGTTAACCCACTTCCGGCCTGTTGTACAAGAAAAATAGCCAGTTTGAGGTGTTTTTTTCTTGAAATTGTTGACGTTCTTTTGAAAAAGGGAATATACCGTAATTCCTCTAAGGCACGGGGAGAATTCCGCGACAGACAATTCCGCGACAGATAATTCCGCGGAATTTCAATTTTTGACGTCCCTGCTATGCAAAACCCAAATTCTGACACCGGATTCGTGTTCATAATGGTCGATTGCATGCCCAGGTGTTTTTAAATCTAAAACTCGTGGTCAAATTTGAAATATCAATTTTTTTTCAAATATATTTTTGTCCCGAGAGGAATTTGAAAATATACAATAAGTTAAATTTTGACAAATGTGAATATGGAATCGACCATGCTGAACACGAATCCGGTGTCAGAATTTGGTTTTTGCATAGCAGGGACGTCGAAAATTGAAATTCCGCGGAATTCTCCGTCGCGGAATTATCGGGAAAGTGTCTCTCGCGGAATTGTCGCCGTGCCTCCTCTAATAGACGGGCATGCCCGTCTATTTTTCAACCCACACAAACGCGACGATACTTTATTAACAACAACTGAACGAACAAGTTAACACTGCAGAGAAACATCACTATCGTATTCGATATTTTCTTGGTCCTCCTCAAAATCGATTTCTTCGAACAGATCAGCCATTTCTTTGTCCTCGCGAGCTTGGTGCAATTTGATTCGTCCGCCAGGCACCGGTCCATCCTCCTTGAAACAGTGAATCTTGGTAATCCTCGCTCACATCCGTTGCATTGGTGATCCCACACGCTTTAAACAACTTCTCAATGAGCTCGTTTGGAAGGCTATCCCACGCAAATTGCAAATAAACGGCCATCGGAGGAGCACGCGGATTACCACCGGCTGTCACTTGTTTTTCCCCGTGCATCATCCAGTCTTCGTATCTTCGCCTTGAACGGTGCATTCCAACACACATCCGGGGCCTGTATCCCTGCCCAAAGCACAAATATTGAAAGGATACCGTATTTCCTCTAATAGACGGGCATGCCCGCCTATTTTTCAACCCCCTTCGGGGGGTGCCCGTCTATTAGAGCATGCCCGTCTATTAGAGGAAATACGGTATTTATACAGTCTCCTAGGGTTGTCGACTCGAATATTCGATTTCGAATATTATTCGAAAATATCCGATTTTTTTTCGAATATAGACTCAAATCGAATATTCAAAAATTCCGAATATTCGACAACCCTAAAGTCGACTCTCGTTAAACTGACACTTCCCTAACTTCGTTCCCGCCTAGAGTCCGATACCTTTTTGCCTCTATTTTCAAAGTTCTTTGCCAACCTGATCCATCAGTCCAGTCTAAAAAACGCAATCCTTACTATTTTTAGACTGGATTGACGAATCAGGTTTGGCAAAGGACTTTCAAAATCGAGACAAAAAGGTATCACACCCCAGGCGGGAACCAACTTAAAGGAGTGACAGTTTGACGAGAGTCAACTGTATATAATTTTTTTCTCAGCCCTCCAATAAATTTTTAACTAGTAAAATTGCTAAATTTTTCTGAGGAATCTGATTTTGAATCATAGATGCAAATCAACCTTTTTTTCTCAAACCCCAAAAAAATACAAGCCAATAGCACAAAAAACTTTTCTCAAACACCAACTTAAAAGAAAGCCACAGCAGCAAAGTACCAAAACCATTAGCATAATTGGCTGAAAATAGGCAAAGAACAAAACAAATTTGACCAAACCAATAAAAAAATAATTAGCCAATATTCTCAAAATAGCAAAACCGTTTAGAAATTGCAGCCAGAGCAGTACTATATTGTTCCACAAGTCATATTTGCACATTTGGGCAATTATTTGTTCTTCTCTTTGAGCCTAAGCAACAATAACTAGCAATAGTATTATCCGCATTATACCTCTGTCTGTCCCACTGCCTCTGCTTTCAAGACAATGACGACCAGATTAGTGTGGGAGGAGGAATGAGTTCAGCTCTTTTAATTGAGGCACACATCCTAGACCTTGACACATTTTCAAGAGAGCAAAGGATCAGAGAATTGAGGGAGCAGAGATGCATCCTTTTTTTCAGACATTTTTCGGATGATTGCCTTCCACTTTGAGCGAGGAAAAGGAATGAAAGCATTTGTTTTTTATTCAGCTGTTTTTGTTAGCTTTTTACAAAAGTGTTAAGCAAATCACGTCAGTAAAAATGGTAACAGATTACCGTATTCCCTCTTTGCAGAAATTTTTTAAAAATTGGGCATGTGGAAAATTCGGCTCGACTCGGCTCAAAATTTTTCGAGCCCTCGGCCGGACAACCCTACTCAGAACCCTTAGGTCAGTGTTTGACCATTGCCTAGTTTTCCGGTTGGCGGTTGGAAATCCTTGGTCTTCTTTCGGCACTTATTTACTGGGGGGTTGGTTGCGCATTTTCACTTACAGTCAAACCTCTATATAGCATCCCGCAAGGGACCGGCCCTGCCCGGATGCAATGAAGAGGGGGATGCAATATAGAGGTGGACGCAACATAGAGGTTCGTAAACCAAATTATTGGCAGTCGGACGCAATAAAGAGGTTTTCACCAAAAAATGCTTTTATTCTTACAATAAACAACGAAAAAACATAAAATCAAAACTGTTGCGGAAAGAAATCCTTAATTCCCTTATGTTTCAACTTCTTCAGGAGTTCCTCGGCCATCAGGTCATCCAACTTGTCGCACAATTCAAGCATCACTGGATTAGAAGAGTATCGCTGAAGATATTGTATCGCCTCACGTGCGCCTCGAGTAGTTGTTTGCGCCAATTCAGGCTCTTCTTCGACTTCCACAACATAAGTATCGCTGAAATAAAAACTCATATAACCCAAACAAACTAAAAACTCACATTTCTTCTTCCGGTTCTTCCATTTCCCTTGTATAGACATCTGCTGCAATTTCTGCCAGAGAATGAGTTCCACCAATTGCAAGT
Source organism: Ditylenchus weischeri (assembly GCA_029231635.1). NCBI lineage: Eukaryota > Metazoa > Nematoda > Chromadorea > Rhabditida > Anguinidae > Ditylenchus > Ditylenchus weischeri. The sequence goes on along the minus strand of JAMRYI010000756.1, from coordinate 11,996 downwards.
TGATTGTCTGCAGCCAAGTAATCATCTAAGTGGCCTTCCGTCAATTCCATCCTTTGCAGCTGATTCCAGAGTAAATTAAGTTCCTCATTGATGCCTGTTTCCGCTTGTACTTGTTCAAGAGCCTAAATTGAAAAATTATTCAAAGATCAATGAAATCAATAACCCACCTCCATATTTTTGACAAATCCTGCCTTTCGGAAGCAATTAGCAAGAGTTTTAGCCGTCACATTCGACCACGATCTTTTGAGATATTGGAGAGCCTTGTAAAGATCCACCTTGTAGTCGACCATGGCGTCTATAGCAGCAATTCTTTCGCGAAGGAGAAGACGACGATAGTGGACTTTCAGGTTCTGAATAATCCTCTGATCGCATGGCTAAAAAGGAAGTTTTTTTATTTCATAACCATCATATATCCATTTCATAATCATGAACAAACCTGAGAAGCAGCTGTAGTATTCGGAGGCAGAAACTTTACCGTGATTTGTTCCAGTTGAATCTTTGAATGGCCTGAGAAATTGTCTAAGAACTACAGCACTTTTCTACCATTTCGCTTTAGCTTCTGGTCCCACTCTTTTAGCCAAGCTTCGAATAGGTCACCTGAAACGAAAAAGTTACTACAAGCCAACCGCATGTAATCTTACCAGTCATCCATGCTTTTTTGTTCGCTTTGTAATCAACGGGAGGCTGCTTGTTCTTGAACGACCTTGGCTTAACTGACTTGCCGATGACTAGAAGAGGCAGTTTCTCACATCCGGTCATGTTTGAACCAACCAGCACTGTGATTCTTTCTTTCGACTTCTTACCAGATGAACATCGCTCTCCTAAAACCGTAAAATCCAGAGAGAACCGTAAATTTTTAAAACGAACCTTTGAATGCAAGAGTCTTTTCTGGAAGTAACTGCCAAAAGAGACCTGTTTCATCAGCACTGAAAACATCGTCTGCAGAGAAGCGAGAAATTTCCTTGTGCAGCACATCAACCTGACTCAGGAAAGTAAGATTCATAGCAATGCTCAAAACATTATTACCTGCCAGTTCCCGAGCGCTTCCCTGTCGATGTCTGCCGCTTCTCCCCTGATTTTCTTTGAAGACGATTGAGTGCCGATTCTTGAACCCATCCAGCCAACCGTTGCTCGCTTCAAATCTCTCTAGCTCATTCGCTTTATTTTCCAACTGCACATCTGATTCCAGCAGCGGCAGTGGTTTTCGTTCCAAGGCTTCCCTTAGGTGTTTAGCCAGCTCCTTCGCCAATTCTTTTGCTTTCTCCTGAAAGAAAGAAGTCAAAGCAAGCGAACATGAATCAATCTTACAGCTATAAGAGGGCCTGAGATGGGAACATTCTCATTTCTCGCACACTTAAACCACCGCAAAATTGCCTTCCCGAGATTTTCGTGCTTCACCGGTCGAAAACGTGCCCGTTTTTGCATCTGTTCCTTCATCTATGGCATTGAGAATCACTTTTCTGTCGCGCCCGAGAATGCATTTGATCGTGGCGATTGGCAGTTCAAATTCTTTGCTCAGTTCTTCCCGCTTCTTTGTCTCCGAACCTTCAATGATTTTCTTCTTCATTTCCAGAGTAATGGCCCTACGCTTCTTGCTTGGAGTTGACATTATTGACGCTGAAAATTCAAACATCAAGCGGTCAAAAAGCTTAGTGAAGAAACTGTAGAAGTTGAAATGTGGAAGTTGAAACAAATAATTAGGGTTGGCGAAGCGATTCTTCGTTTTCGACTTTTTCAGTCGAAAAGTCGGAAAATTCCGACTTTCGACTTTCGATCCGATTCGATTCTTCGAAAATTTTCGAAGAATCGTTGATTGTGACTTTCCGATTCTTCCAGTCGAAGTTCTGATTCTATTCTGCCAATTTTTTATCTGGTTCTAATTGGATATGATTTAGTATAAAGAAGAATGCCAGGGTCGTCTGGGAGCATTTCAGAAGGTCTTGGATAAAGCGACTTGCGAGTGCGGTTATGTTCTCAAATATTGCGGTGGTACATCATTCCTTAAGGACCATCTGCGATCATCTAGGCACAAGGAAGCGATAGAAAAGAAAGGTAATGTAATGGTCCAAGTTAAGAAGTTGAAGTTAATGGTAATGGTCCAAGTGCTCCAAAGAAGGTCAAGGTGGAAATGCCAATTGAAACTCTCTTCATTCACTTGAATCGATTCAAATGGCTGGATTAGTCAATTCATTTATTTGAACTGATTCAGCTTCCAGTCAACCTCAGCCGGTGCAATCCAACTACAATCGGGGGCTACACAACACAGCAGATACATTGTTTATTACCGTCCTTCTGCCTTTCTAACTGAATCATTAACCATCTCCATCTAATCTTCAATTATCAACAGTTCAATTATCAACATTATCAACACTTCAATTATCATCAACCTCCACTTATAATTCAAATTCAATCATGGCTCTCTAATACAACAATGATTAGTGGTTGGATATCGATCCGGGTCTTTTCATCGGATCTTTTCAACCAAAGCTCCAATTATCTTCAACAATTTTAATTCATCCTCCAATCATCATAATCAAACCAATATATTCAGGGCATTGCAACCCAGTTTTCAAATCGTCCACGATATTCTTATTATAAAACAAACAAGCCTACATCATCCTTAGGCTCTGCGATTAGGCTTCCATTCCTTTTCATTACAACAAACCTTCAATACTGCAACGAAATAAAGAGTAAAAGATGCTACAAAGAGTTGCGTGGAAAGTTTGGATAGAAAAAGAGAAATAGAGGGTATTTTTGAATACCACGGGCTGTACGCGAATGCGGGGCCCGAAGACTAGTTAAAAATACTAACTATGAAATCCAACAGCTCAAAAATTATAAGTTTAGTCTGAGTTAATTCTTCAAAAGTTTTGGTTTTCGGTCCGATTCGATTATTCGAAAATTTCGACTTTCGATCCGATTCGATTCGATTCTTCGAAAAAAACGATTTTCGACTTTCGATCCGATCCGATTCTTCGAAAAAAACGATTTTCGACTTTCGATCCGATCCGATTCTTCGAAAATTTTCGATTCCAATCGAAAATTTTCGATTCCAATCGACTTTTCGATTCTTTGAATCGAAGAATCCGATCCTTCGCCAACCCTACAAATAATTATATTATTATTATATTTTCATATATTATATTTTCTGTTTGAGACAAAAAAAATCGTAGATGCAATATGGAGGTTTGCAAATGCGGCTGGGACCGAAACCACCCGGATGCAATATAGAGGTGGATGCAATATAGAGGTGGACGCAATATAGAGGGTGAATTATACCTAATTCCTTTACCGGCCAACCAAACCGAAAAAGCGGATGCAATATAGAGGTGGATGCAATGTAGAGGTGGACGCAAATAGAGGGTGAATTATACCTAATTCCTTTACCGGCCAACCAAACCGAAAAAGCGGATGCAATATAGAGGTGGATGCAATATAGAGGTGGACGCAATATAGAGGGTGAATTATACCTAATTCCTTTACCGGCCAACCAAACCGAAAAAAAGCGGATGCAATATAGAGGTGGATGCAATGTAGAGGGTGAATTATACCTAATTCCTTTACCGGCCAACCAAACCGAAAAAAAGCGGATGCAATATAGAGGTGGATGCAATGTAGAGGGTTTCTATATGGAGGTTCGACTGTATTTGTAAATCATGTTTAAACAACTCCCAAGTAACTTTTATATGCTAAAAACGATAAGAAAGGTGGTTTCCGTAATTTTTCTACATAAAAAATGGATTTTTTCAAAAACAAATTTTTTGACAAAAATTTGACATTTTGCTTTGGGGGACCAAGGTAAACCATTTTGAAAGGGTACCTGGAGACTCCAAAAAGATGGAATTTGAACAGAGTTTTGTTAACTGGGGCCCGCATAGAGAAACTCTGGTATGCATACATTTTTTATGCATCCAGAGTCCCTTTCGATTTGTGTCTAGTGGGTGCGCATCTCAACCCCAAGCAACCAAGCCCCCTGCGCCCTTGGTTGGTTAGAGATGCGCGCACTCACTTACCTTAGACATGATTCCGAGTGAGACTCGTGATCAAAAATACATTTAGAGAGTCTTTTTGCCCAGCTCCAGTGACCAAAACGGGGTATAATACCTTTACATAAGGTGGTTTACCTTGGTCCCCCAAGGCAAAATGTCAAATTTTTATCGAAATTTTTTTTTGAAAAAATCCATTTTTTATGTAGAAAAATTACGGAAACCACCTTTTTATTGTTTTTAGCATATAAAAGTTACTTGGGAGTCGTTTAAACATGATTTACAAATAAGGGAAAAATGCGAAGCCACCTCCCCCCCTCCCCCCCAAGTAAATAAGTTCCCTTCTTTCTTCTTTTTTTTTAATTCATCGGAGGGGATCAAAGCATTTTCAAGCAAATTGGATATTGATTATCCAGTTGGACCAACTTTTTTGGGCGAGTAAAAAGAGGTTACGAGATTCACCTGTAAGTTAAAAGAAAAAAGTTTGAAGAACTCAAACTTTGAAAAGCTGTATCCCTGCCCAAAGCACAGATAACAGTACTTTGGTGCTACCGGAGAATCCAGTCCCATTTTTGCCTTGGTTCCCCCTGTTGTTTTTTTTCCTTGGTCCCCCCTGTTGTTTTTTTTCCTTGGTCCCCCTTTTCTTTTTGCCCTGCTTCCTGTTATTGTTTCGGATTGTCTAAAACCTACCCTATCGCAAAAAAAAACAACAGGGGGGACCAAGGAAAAAATGGGACCGGATTCTCTGGTAGAACCAGTACTTTTGCTTCAAACATGGGTAGTCTGGTAGAGTTAGAGAGCGATGGTCATAGTAGTGCCATTGTGAAACAACCGACCCCAGCCCCCCTTGCCGTTGTTTGCCGGCAATGGGTTGCCGGCACAGGTTTGAATTTTCAGGAAACACAAAATCTAAACAAATTTTAAATATTTTTTAATAGAGGCAATTCTACTCTGTTCTCCTTTCACAAGTTAAGCGACGGTTACATTTTAAGTTGTGATCAGAAGTTATTGTGAGAGTTTCTTTAGTTGCCGGATTGTGAAATTCTCCGAGGTCTTGAAGGACCACAATAATCGGTACCACAATAATATCTTGTATGCAACTGGTAAGACGGCTTTTTGGAATCTCTAAATTTCAAAAAATATTTCAATAAAATGTTAATTTCTACTAGTACCTCTTTCAAATTGGCCACAAATTGAGTCACTTCCTTCAAAGTCCATCTGAAACTATTAGGTTAGTTCATAACTACAGTCAAACTCCGTTATAGTACCCCGTTATAGTGCGACTTTTTTACGGCCCGACTTATAAAACCAGTCTCGATATAGTGCGAATCACAATTTTTTCAAACGAAAATTTCAAAAATACGTCTGTTTTGCTTAGGTTAAACTTCAATTACCGTATTTCCTCTAATAGAGCCCCCAGGGGCTTTATTTTTTGGATGCCCGAAAATCGGAAAATTTGGAATTCGATCTCAAGATTTTCGGGTGCTCAACTAAAATCTGAAAAGTGCAATCGGTAGAGCTCGTGGGAGTTAAGAAAACGCGTAAAACAGCTTTGCAAAAAATTGACTCTGGGCTGAGATATAGGTCCTCAAAGTTAGGGGGCGTTCTATTAAAGGAGGGGGCTCTATTAGAGGAAATACGGTAGCTCGTTGTTGGCTTCTCGCTGACTTTTGTGCCTTTTTTCTCAATTTAAAATAGCAATTGAATATTTATCCTTCAGTTGTATCTCGGAGCAGAAAATATTTTCCGAGCTGTTTAACTACTGCGAGCTTTAGCAGTTCATAGCTGTTGCAACTCGACGAATGCAACTCCCACGAGCTGTACTGATTCTGCTTTTTAGATTTTGAATTTTCACCCAAAAATCTCGAGATCGACCCAAAATTTTGCCGATTCTCGGAGGGTTGAAAAATAGAGCCTATTAGAACATTTACGGTATATGAAAACAAGAGACAGCAGGCGCTTATCGGCGCCTATATCGTATTTTGAAATTCAAATATAAATCCACTTTTCAATTTAAAGGGCAAAATCTCAATTTTTTCACAACAATTTTCAAATCTAATTGCAAAAGGTCCTCCGCCTTTAAAAGAGCTTTCGAATGAGCATAAACATGCAAATAAAAATATTACACTAAAAAAAGTTTTCATTTGTGACCAAACATGTACTCAAAAACGTTACCCACCCACCCGGTCCCAAATACTATACAGTCAACCCTCGATACAACGATACCCTCGATACAACGATACCTTCGATATAACGATACTTTTTGCCGGTCCCGACTAATAAAAGCAATCTCGATATAACGATACCTTCGATTTAAGATCATTTTTAAGAAAAAAATTAAAGAATTTTTAAATTTCAAACGGCTTTTTTCTTACAGAGTACATTTTTCTTTTGTTTTTCTTTTTTCTGCACTGCTTAATTGGATGACTACTTCTATCAAGAGCGCAAAAAGAAAGAACAACAGCCGAAAATTACCAATTTCTTCTCTTCTAACCGTTGATAAAAAGTGCTTTTGATGAACATTGTTGTGCTGATACAGCCTTGCCTCGATATAACGATACCTTGTCAGATTTTCGGTCTTAATAGCCTCGATATAACGATACCTTGTCAGATTTTCGGTCTTAATAGCCTCGATATAACGATACCTTGTCAGATTTTCGGTCTTAATAGCCTCGATATAACGATACCTCGATACAACGATACCCTCGATATAACGATACCCAGGGCCGGTCCCTTGGGGTATCGTTGTATCGAGGGTTGACTGTATAGAGATTCATGACTATTTGTCGAACTTTCGTGCCATGACAAAAATCTAAAAAACTTCAAATCTTCAGAAGGGTCTAGCAAAAAATTTTTGACTAGAATTTTTCAAACCGATAACACCATCGAGTTCATCGTGAAATTCTGAGTCGAACCCCATGAAGTGGTCGCTCGGTAGTTTGAGTGTTAAAAATAAGGAAGAAAATTTCGTCGCATCAAATATAACATTTACAGAAAACTTTCAAGAGAGAAAGAAATTTCTGCCCGCCTTCTTTTCACTGTAACGCAACGGTATGCCCTTTTAAAAAATATAAACCCTCGATTTAACCTCTTTGGGCTAGATTTGGCTGTAAGTCTGTATAATATAAGTAGCTATACCAGGGCTCCCATCGAAATTTTTAAAAAATCAGCGAATTTATTTATAAAATCAGCAATCAGCACCAAAAATCAGCGAATTTTCGAAAAGTAACTTTATTCTCCGTAATAATTACTTTATTCACCGTTTAATTCAACAACAAATCATCGCCACAATGCTAAACATCATATTTTTTACCTCCTCGAATTTCAGTTAACAAGTTTCTATCATTCAAAAGCATCTGGAACATTTCAGTGCACGAAAAATCAAAATTGACATTTGTTTGAAGAAGACATTTAACTGTTTCGGGCTTCAGCCCGAAACACTTTAGAAAACACAACAAACGCTGAAGCAATTAAGAAAAAATTGAGCGAAAAATAGGAAAACGACAAAACATTGACTGAAATGTGAATGAACAGAGGCGCCAATTCAAAAAACGAAGATAATTCAAAAATCAGCGAGAATTATCAAAATCAGCGAATTTATTTTTTCATCAGCACTCCGGCCTCAAAATCAGCGAATCGCTGAGAAATCAGCGAGGATGGGAGCCTTGAACTATACACTCGATTTAGCGGCCTCTCGGACCGGTCCCAAGGGGCCCGTTAAATCGTAGATTTAACGGTACGGTAAGTACTGAAAAACTCATCAGAGATACTAATTTGGCGGTAATTTGAAAGAGCACTTCTGGAAATTTTGACTTCAAAATTCGGCAAATTTCGGGTCAGGGTTCAGGATTTTTTAAATAGACCAGGGCGGGTTTCGGTTCAGGGTTTTTAGGCAAAAATCAGTCAGGCGGGCCAGGGCCCTGTTCAGGACCCCGACCTTTTATGTCTCTAATTATTGAGCCTATCCAGTACAATACCACAATTCACGCTACATTAAAAAGCATATTTGAACACGGTGGGTTAACCAAAAACCTGGCTTTTTTTTGGCAAGTCAACCATAATTAAGTAGGCCGAACCGTAAAAAAACGAAAACTGGGTGCGGCAGGATTCCGGTTTCATTAGAAACCCAGATTTAGGCCGAATTAAAAAAAGTAACAGCTTACTCAGTATCAGCTTGCAAATATATATCCCCCATTCATCCTTTTGTCTGCTGAGTGAAAAAACTCTGTTAAATCATCTACGGAAAATCGGGCGTGTTCTAGAAAAATTTTCCTGCACCCAAACATAATTTCATGGTCAAGAATTATAAAATGACGCGAAAATGGCGAGTAAAAAAGTCCTAAAGTGTGGCATCTAAGCAAATTGGGCCAAGTCAACAGCTGATCTACTTCAAATTCAGTGCCATTGGAAAAAACCAAAAGTGATTGATCAGTCCACAGATGAGCAAGACTTTCGAATACACCTAGCCATTCAACTACTTCTTGGCTTCCCATCTTTAAAGACTCGCCAAAAATTAAACTCGTTACTTCAAAACGTAGAGATTTGTTGTTCAGTCCTAGAAGGAGGGCATTGGATGGTGACTCCAAAATGTAAACATGCTCGGGTCCATGTAATTTAGCTTGCAAAAAAATAAAAGTTTGTTTTCTTTCATCATCATGCGTGTTGAAATATGAAAAAATAGAAAGACTGTGAAGGACACGATAGGGAGCTAAACTAAAATACTTCTGAATGAACTGATGGACCTGGGAAGACACTGTTGAAAGAATTTCCAGTTCCTCTCTATTCAAAAAATAGTATTTGGCATGTGTGGGTGGGTGGGTAACGCTTTTTTACTTCGAAGGCCAGAACGGGTCGTAGATAGCGAAATCACTTTTGTCGCTAATACCATCGTGTTCCCAGAATGTCAGCTTTCGTTTAAAAAAAGAACAGGCGAAAAATGAGTTCTAATAGGGGATGTACCTATTTTTATGAATGAAGTCATAGCCCCTCATTGAAATTTCGAAATACTATAGAGGCGCTGATAGGCGCCTGTGGTCCCTTGTTCAAAAATAAGAGTATGTGATAGATGTTATCCACTTATTTGGCTTCGAAAAATATTATTAACAGATTACTAATTCTTCTACACTGAAACAAATAATCTTATCTTAATCGTGGTACACAGAACACAGTGTGGTTTAAATATAAAAAGCATCTAGATTTGAAGTAGCCGGCCCTTAAATTCAGAGTATTCTGACTATAATTTATTCTAGAACGCAAAACCCGACCACGACAACAAAGTCAAAACAAAGGAAATAAATGTCTTACTTGTACATAACAAGGATACACGTGTGCAAACAATAATTCATATACAGTCGAACCTCGATAAGCCGTCACCCCGGGGGACCACACACAGGTGACGGTTTATCGAGGGTGTAGTGTGATCAAAGGTCAATGCGATTTCCTTTGCCTTCTCTTAAACTAACCAATAAACACTGGTGTAAAAAATAAGAACAAACATTGACGAGTTCACCACTGACGGGAAGATTTTTGCTTCTCACTTGTTTGATCCAAATGACGAGCGCTTTCTATCTCTTCATGCATTCCTGGCTTCAGTCGGGCTCGCTTTGCACTGCATCCTTCTTCGATCGCCTTCAGCATCGTTCCCTTTTCTTTCAGAATCCCGTTCATTGTGGTTCGCGGAATGTTGAACTGCTTCGCAAGCGCCGTCTTGTTGTTGTTCTTTTTGGCTGCTTCAATGATCGCCCTCTTCGCCTCCAACGTGACTGCGCTATGTTTTCGAGACATCTGAAAACATAGCAATGACAACATCTAAAGACGCAAAGACACAAAGAAGAAACGAGAGAGAAACAAGACAACACATTTGAACGGGAAATTCAACGAGAGAATGAATTTTTGCAAACTGAGAGACCACCATAAGTGAAAATTTTGGCGGAAATTCAAAAAATAGTTGCATAATATGCAAGGTGTCGGGTTATCGAGGGTAATTTTATTAGGCGGGACCGGGCTTAGGTGACGGATTAGCGAGGGTGACGGCTTATCGAATGACGGCTTATCGAGGGTAAGTTTTGTGGGATTTCTTTGCCGGCCAACCAAATTTTTTCTAGGTGACGGTTTAGCGGGAGTGACGGTTTATCGAAGTGACGGCTTATCGAGGTTCGACTGTATATCTTAAGTCAAAAAGAGTTCTTATTGTCATCATGAGTGTCCTTGAAATAGTCTCAGTAAGCAGCCGATCAGCCATCATGGTCCTTTTCTGAAAACCAACACGTGTGCAAAGCGTCGACTGTATATACCCCACTGGAACGCACCCCTAAAATCAGGATTACATACTTACTTACTACCAAAACGTGGGTATGTTACATACCCACGTTTTGGTAGTATCGCAACAGCTAAGAATGTTTTTCATATTCTGTTTTGTGATTCAGATTCCTGAGGAAATTTTAGATTCTAGTGGCACCAGAGAAAATTTAAACAATAAACATACTGTTATTAAAAAAAACATAGCCATAAATTGGGCAGGGAATTCAAATTGGGGAAAAATCATTGGCACTATTCGGCAAATATTTGCCGAATACAGCAGGGTGGCCATAATGCCTCTTTTAGGGGGCAAATGCCCCCTTTTTGGAAAATTTACCCCCTTCTTTTAGGAAATAGGGGGCATAAAACAATATATCCTTGAAATTTTCTTGTAACGATGCATGATTTTTTTCAGTGTATCACACTGCGCCCTATTTTTCTGCATTTTCTTGCCTCCAAATGTTATTCTGCATGATTTTCGCATACTGCGCTATTTAACGCTAGGACTTTTATGCATGGCCAAACGCGTGGGTTTCAATATCCAAGACTTCTTCAAGCGAACAAGGGAAAATTATAAAATGCCCCTTTTTGAAACTTTTAATTATAAACCCTTTCTCAAAACGATATACACCCGGTACTTATATTTCCCATATCAGACTTTTTCAAAAATAGGTTTTAACCATTTAGGCATTTAGCAAACCGATAAAAAACAGTTTTCGATCATTTTATCAGCTCTTGACTTTTTAGATTTTCTACCTTCCTGCATTCTTCGGCAACTACTTCAACAGGAAGCCCCTTTGGGAGTACATTGTCCGGGGGGTAGAAAATCTAAAAAAGTCAAAATTTTTGATGGAAAGTGGTCGGAAACAACGTTTTTATCGGTTTTAGCGTGCAAGAATTGCTTAGAAATGGTTAAAACCTGTTTTTGAAAAAAAATCCGATACGGGGACCGTATAAGTACCGGCCAGCCTGGGTATGTAACCCGTGGGTGTCGGATAAACGAGAGTTGACTGTGACCTATGATTACCGTATTCACTCTAATTATGCCCCATGGGGTATAATTTCTCAACCTCCCAAAAATCGGAAATTTTTGAATTTGATCTCGAGATTTTCGGGTGCTCAACCAAGATCCGAAAAGTGGAATGAGTAGAGCGCGTGGGAGTTAAGAAACGCAAAGAACAGCTTTGCAAAATATTGACTCTGCTTCTAGATATATACCCTCAAAGTTGGGGGTGCGGGATAATTAGAGACTGGGGTATAATTAGAGTAAATACGGTATAACAAAAACCATGAGATTCGTTCTTCAAAAATGCGAAAATTGAATGCTCTGTCTTTTTTGCCTCTTTAATTGCATGTTTTCATATGTTTAGAGAAAAACAGAACTCTACCAAGGCAAACGTGGCTCAAAAGACCTTGTCTACATTAAATGCAAATCATCTGATGACCAAAACATTCTCTTTAAGACAAAATTGATTTTAAAAATCTAATCTCCTGAATTTAAGGAAGCCTCGCAACAAAAAATATGTTTTTAGTACTTAAAATTTTCATTTTTTTTGTTATATATTTTTTTAGTTGAGTAAATTAGTCTGAAAAGTTCGATAAAAATCGTTTTTCAAATTTTTTCAAAGCCTAGACAATACGTCACACTAGCTGCTTGACTTTTTTGCTGACGATGCCTAGTTTTGCGCCAATTCAAAATTTAATTTTATTCAA
>JAMRYI010001533.1:0-20870 GCA_029231635.1 Ditylenchus weischeri | reverse complement strand
GAGTGAATACTGTATTTTCTCTAATAGAAGCCCTCTCCAATAGAAGCCCCCACCCTTTCAAAATTTGAATTTCTTTGTAGTTCAACTTAAACAAAACGCCAAGAATTTAATTGCAAGTTTTACGCGCTTTTTTAAATTTTTATCTTCTCTTCACCGAAATGTGCTTTTTTATACAAAAGCACGCTACTTTTGCTTAGCCAAATTACAACATATGCCTTTTTATAATTCGCTCAGATGTAATCTGGGCTCTGTGGATAATATTCTAACATACTTTAACTAGTTTATGTGTATGTACTTATAAGATAGCCATTTCTTGTACATAAGGACTCAAAACTCTTCTTTTTTATTTCTACAGCAACACAAAAAAAGACAACACTCTATCAGCAATGAAGAACAACAGAACATACAGAATGATTGTATCTTTCTTGAGACGGCAGATTAGCAATTCATTCAACTGAGCCTATATCTTAGGCGAGACCTCTGCAGCAAGGGCAGAAGAATCACTACCAAGCAAAGCAGTCATGTGCCACCGCCAAAGCTTCCTTCGAACGAGCCATATGATTGACTGCTTCCGCCATAAGCCAACTGAAGTCGCTTCATATGCGAAACAACCTATAATAAACGTCTCTCACACCACACCTAAGCGGAGAAAAATTTACCATGTTTACGAGGAGAAAAATCAGAGATCTTCCATTGATGACAGAACAAGGATAGGCATACTCCGCTTGACTGGCGAGGCGATTCCAAGCTGTTGGCGAATCCTCAACTTATAACATGATTTCCTGAAAAGTGAGACATAGAAAACCTCTATTAGGCCAAAAAGATCTTAAATTCACCTGTAAAAGATTGCTACCATGCTTGTTTTTTAGCTCCGAGACTTCTGTAGACCTTTCCCAAAGCAGTGATTTTTTTCTGGCTCGCCTTTTCGATCCACGATGATTTTCTTTTCTTTGGCTGACCAAACGATTGAGAAGCACTTTGTCTCTCTCCAGCCTGGCGATTGATTCGCTGGTTGAGTCAACTTGGACACTTGCTGTACATCTTTGTAGCAAACACTTACCTGAAAAGTAGTTTTTATGCGTTGACATTTTTAAATTTGGTTATGCACTCACTTCCTGGTACTTGGCTCTTGATTTAGCTGTTGATCTAGCTGTTGCTCATGAGCTTGCTTCACTAAAACAAAAACCGTCAAAACAGTAGATAAAACAAGGTGAAAGAGCTTTACGAAGACGAATTTTTCCTGCATCCTTTGCTCTTGCAGCTACAGCTTCTTTCACAATTTTTCTGTGTTCTTTTGTTGCCATCGAAGCCACTCTTGCATTCAGAGTCCTCTCTGAGCTCTAGCTAACTTTGCTATCGGTCCTTCTGCACAGTGGCACGTCTTGTTTGAACCATCAGGCTTGCTAAAACCCAAAGAATATTTTGAAAAAGAAGACAGAAAAAGTGCATAACTACAGAATTTTTAGCACAATTTTATATGAAAATGTAGCCTATACATTTAAAGTCAGACCACTTTTTGCAGAGTCAGAATTTTTAAAACTAGAGACTCGTTTAAAGCAAACAAGTGGCATTTCTCGAGTACAAATTGGGGTTTTTGCGTTTTCTGTCTAACTTTGTATAAAACAGCCAAAATTTGTATTTTTTGTATACGTCCTTGGTACTAAAATGCAGCAAATTTACTCCTCCATCTAGTTTCCGGTTTTGTTTGAGAAAAATTGGACACAAAAACTCGGCAGGATCTCAATCATGTCAATGAGGCGAAGATTTTTTCCTGAGAATTTTCACAGAAATTTATTGTGGTTTTAAAATTTACCAGTTTTATGGGCAAGTGATGGCTCATCCGAAAGCATTGAATGTGAGAAAGTTTTGGGTATAAGCATGCGAAAACCGAAAATAAAAACTGCATCAGAAGCATGAAACGAAAACGGCCTAAAATCGACCATTTTTGATAATTTTTCGTTTGCGCCAATTTCCCTATTACACTAAGATTCAAATTTTGAAAGGGTGTGCTCCTGCCTCTAATAGAAGCCCCCTGGAGGGTGATCGAAATATTAAGCCCCCTTAATAGCCTCTGCCCAGAAGCTCCCAAAATGTTCTTTTTGACACGAATTTTTTATTGTAAATTTATTTATTTTTACTTAAAAAAATTATTTTTTATATTAGTCACAGGGTTCTCATTATCTTCTTTTCGTTTGTTTCGATTTGTCTGTGTTTCACACTAAAACTTTCAAATAAGTTTTATTTTTTTGTATTTTCAATTTTCAATCACAGATGAAATACCGACTAGCTACGGCATGCATATTCGAAAACAATGATCACAAATCATTCAGAGGTTAGTCAAATATAGGCCTCTGAAACCTGTTTTTTACATTCAACCAATGCTCATGATAGTGAGGATGGCGACGCTACACTGTTTTGAGCTATACGGACCTCTATCAGAAGGTTTCAAAACACTGAAAGGTGTCAGAGATGCCACCGAAGATTTCAGTGCATTGAACCATGAGTTCTTATGAGGATAAAGAAAACGGATATTTAAGTGATAATTTCATTGTAAAAACATAAATTAAAGTAGTGCTGCATAAGTTTAGTTGCTGGATTGTTGCTAAAGTTGATCAAAATTTGCTTCCAACAGAACTTCACCTGATTTTTTTTTCGCGTCGACTTCAGCACCAGGTCATTGAAATATACCCCCTCTCCAATAGAAGCCCCCTCTCTAATAGAAGTACCCCTAGAGGCTGAGTGAAAAATATAAGCTCCGGGGCTTCTATTAGAGAAAATACGGTAAAGTATTCATACAGGGTGCGCCAATTTTTCTGACGCGTTTATTTGGCCATAACTTTTTTACTTTTTATTATTTCAACAAGATCTTTTTCATTTGAAAGCTGAGATTTCGGGAAATTGATTAGTATCAAAACTTCATTGCTGATCTCGTTTTTATTTTTAAAACTTGTTTAATTGAAAAGCTATTTTTTTGTTTTCCCGGAGTCTACGCAGTTCTAGAAAAGACAAATTGTGATAAAAGTGTGGCAGCGTTCAGTGTTTGCTGTCGAAGAAAGCTCGGAAAAAATAGGTTGTGAGTATATTCCAGTAGCATCCAAAATTCAATAATTAAAAAAAGTAATCTATATATCCCTCAAATTGTTCAGTAAAGTTTAGCTTGTTAAAAGCCTAAGTCAGTGCTACATGATAGTGCAAAAAAATACAACAAAAAATCCAAAGAAATAAGGTATTCGGCGCCACTGAGTATAATCCCAAATGAATTTTGATCTTATTCAGAACACCATTTCAACCATTTTTAAGCATTTCCTACACGTTGAACACGATAAAAAGGTGTTTTCACCTACATTTTTCTATAAAAAGTCGATTTTTATAAGATCTGATTTCTGTTTATTGTAACTTGGTAAATCAGATGTTGAAGGTACCTTGACCCCAAAAGATGGAATTTTGATCATAGTTTTGTTAACTGGGGCCTACTGCATAAAGAAATTCTGGTATGCATACTTTTATGCATCCAGATCACTGAGGATTTGTGTCTAAGGTATGTCGGTGTGCGCATCTCAGCCCTGCAACCAAGCCTCCCCTGCGCCTTGAAGGGGCTTGAGAGCAGAGATGCGCGCACTCACTTACCTTAGACACACCCTAGCAAGACTCTTGATCAAAAATGTTAGAGGCTCTTTGCCCAGCTCCAGTGACCAAAACATGGTAAACAGGCAAATTGTCGTACTCCCCAAAATGCCCAAAACTCAATTTTTTATTGACCAGAACACAAAATAATGTCTTTTTGAACTTGAGGTGAATTTAGGTCGATATAGGGTGTTTGGAAACGCTAAAAATTTCATTTAAGCGTGTGATACCCGTTAGGGTCAGGTATTCTAATAGAGCCGCATGCGGCTCTATTTTTCAATCCTCCTTAACCCTTAACACTAGAACAGTCGAGCGGCACTTATGGGTGCTTAGTAGAGTTACAAGCATTTTTATTACCGTATTTATATCTGGTATGAAGGGGTCAACTGACTTTAAATTTAGACACTGAATCACACGTCTCATGTTAATAATGCATTTTTCTGTCATATTTAAATACTATACATTTATTTTATAGCTTGTTTGAAAGCTGAGACTCTAAGTTTTCTAACGACATATTGTTTGGGTGCTTACTAGCATGATAAAGTGTAATAGCTTCGGTCAAAAGAAAGCAGTCATTTGACAGTTTTAAAAAAAATCGATTATGTTGAACACAAATCTTATGTCAGAATTTTCAGTTTGTCTAACAGATACAAAGTTTTACGTTAAATTTTTTTTAATAATTTTTTAATTTGTTTATTGGACTTTAGCTTAACATTTTAAAGCCCTTTTTTGTTTTTTTAAAGCACTATCCGATGCAGCTTTTCTTGCTCTGTTGAATGGTGTATACCGTTTACATAATAAATCTCTTTTTTACACAAATTTTTCCACATCAATTAATAACGTCTTAAAAAGTGACAGAATTGTTTCTTTTGACCGAAGCTATTGCACTTTATCATGCTAGTCACCTAAGCAATATGTCGTTAGAAAGCTTAGAGTCTCAGCTTTCAAACAAGCTTTAAAACAAGTACAGTATTTCAATATGACAGAGAAAAATGCATTATTAACACGAGACGTGTGATTTTCAGTGTCCCAAATTTAAAAGGTCAGTTGACCCCTTCATACCAGGAGTATAAATACGGTGATAAAAAATTTGCTTGTAAAACTCAGACTATTGAGGGCTCAATTCAATTTGATCTATTACGAATACAAGGTTGGGCATTATAAACAACATATTTGGTTTTTGACATAACTTTTTAATTTCGCAGCTTTTAATCCTGAGCTTTTTTTTATTCGAAAGATGGGAGCATGAGCAATCGAATGACACCAAACATGCATTGTTGCCTCTTTCTTAATTAAATTTCTTCAGCCTTCCAGCTCTGTTCTTAATGAGGCATGCCCACGCTAATAAGAGGTGGTGCCCGGGAATTCAAAATTTCCCTAATCATTGAACTTGTTGGATTTGGTTTCTAACAAAACTTTACCTCAAATTAAATTCTAATTTGATTAGAAACAAGTTGAAAATCCGTACAGTAGTTCAATGATTAGCAAGCTTTTGAAAAACTGCCACGAGAGATCATCAAAAAATCAATTGGAGCATATTAAGAAATAGAAAATGTCTGGTTGCCTATTAAACCCGCTAGGAATATTGCCTTGCTGTCAATGCAAAAAGCGCTGAGCGAAATTACGCAGATTAAAATGCGAAATTGTCTGGAATTGGTAATTTGTCCTATTTGTTTAGTAAAGCATTCTAAATAAAGCGTTGTTATGCGTGTTTTGTGTCATTCGATTGCTTATGGTTCCCTCTTTCGAAAAGCCGCGAATTTAAAAAGTAATGTCAAAGGCAAAATAGGATGTTTAAAATGCCTCACCCTGTATTTTTTACTTAATTTTTTGCAAGTGATTTTAAAATTTTTATTTAAATTTTTATTACATACATCTTTTGTTCATTAAAAAGTTGTTTAAAAATTATTACAGATTATAATGGCAACGGTAATCAACTGTGGACTGTATTGATCTCAAAGAAATGCCCAAGTCTAATGGCCCTAAAAATTAAACTTATTTATTATGTTTGATACTGATTTTTTATGATTTGTTTTTAGAAGGATCATTAACACCAAGAATGTCCAACAGGGTTGGCAGGGTGTATCTTTTTTAGCAACACCCCTAGCACACCAATACAGTCGAGTCTCGATATAATGATCACTCACATTATAGTGATTTTTCGACTTGGTCATCTCTGTCGAACCCTTCACTGGCTTGGGGGCTTGGAGTTGGGATGCGCACACTTACATACCTTAGACACAAATCAGTCGAAAGTGACTCTGGATGCATAAAATATGTATGCATACCGGAGTTTCTTTATGCGGTATATCCCAGTCAACAAAATTATGTTCAAATTCCATATTTTTAGGTTCAACAGAAATGACCAAGTCGAAAATTACCAAACCCATGAGAGGACCGAGGCAAAATGACCAAACTACAGGGGACCAGACAATCGTTATTGTTTTGATTGCTCAATTGAACTATAAAATTTGATGGGAAGTTTCTCTACAGTACTTGCCAATGATTTTAGATGAGTTTAAAATAGAGATCAATCTGTGCCACCCACCTGTGAGTCCCTGTGTGATCACTATATCAGAGACTGACTGCATGGGTGTTCATTTTATTTGTATTCATTTCTGACTACACAAAAGTGATTTACACTCAATCAATAACTAATGAAATGCCATTTTTTATGCGAAAACAAATTTATTTGTTACATTTTTAGATAACATTTAATAAGTATTTTAAATTTTTATTAAAAAATGCCATTTTTTTTAAAAGTTGACCAGAAATTTGATTGAAATTGCAATTTTTTGTTGAACGCTATAATAATAATTCAACACTAAAGGGTGTTCAATCTTTTTTTCCAGATTTCAAAATAAAAATTAATTTTCAACTTTTTTACTGAAAAACATCAATGACCCACCATTTGATAACTGAGATGACCCCACCATTTGATAGCTTGAGATAATCTCATTTTTATGGTGCACGACTTTCACCTATGTGTTTATTTTTTGTGTATAACATAAGTAAAAGAAAAATTAATTGAATTTAAGAGGTTAAAAAGCGTTTTCATGACTTTAAAAATCAAAAGTTTGATAAAATTTTCGAGACTGTGACAACCTTTCGTAGATTTTCATCTTCTCGTCTTCCGGTTCAGTCAGATCAACTTCTGCTTTGATGTGTCCCCAGAGAAAGAAGTCGCAAAGAGTAAAATCCATATTAAAGACCCATGCCCGTCTACGTCCACGATTGTCCCTCGGATTTTCCTACTCATTAAACTTTTGTACGGATTTTTTAACTTGGTTTTTGACAAAACTATACCTAAAATTAAATTTTAGGCCTTCTTTTGTTAGAAACCAAGTTGAAAAATCCGTAAAGAAGTTCAATGATTCGGAAAAAAATTTTGAACTGGCGGGGGACTATTTAGTCTCTACAAAAAAATAAAATACAATCTGAGCTTAACAAAAGCTTTTACATTTTATCAAAGTCTCCAGACCCTTAAAAGTTAGTGTCATACATTCAAAGCTCTTTAGACCGCCACCCTTTCAAACCGACACCCTTTTTAAACTGCCACCTGAGTCCGATTTGGTTGGCCAGCAGAGAAACTTAAGGATTATACACCACTTTAAAACGCTACCTTTAAACTGCCACTTCTTTAAACCAGCACCTTAGAGCCGCTATCATTAGAAAAAATGAACCTGTTCAAACCGCCTAGCTTATTGTTTTGATGGCTTTTTTAAAATTTTTGATGTTTGTTTTTAATGAAAGTGTCTTTTTATGCAATTTTTTTCTAAGACTTCTGAGACGTCTCAGAGACGTCTTTAACGCTTCTAGGCGTATTTTATTGAATTGAAAAAATATTTTACCTCTCGTTTCAACTTCTCTTCGTGAGCATGAGCAGCAGCTCCAACCAAATTTCCATGCTTGTCGTAGCCTCGGCCGTGATGCTCCTCGCCACCATCACCACCCTTATGTTGACTGCTCTGAAAAAACTTGGAACTGATTCAAATTTAATAAAGCTGTAAAACTCAAAAGTGGGCTTGCGTAGAAAATTAAACCCAGGGAAAAGTAAATTAAAAAATCAAATAAAAACATATAATTAATTGATTTAAAGATGCAGTTTTATTTAAAAAAAAGCAATGAAAAAATTATTTAAAGATTTTTACCTCTCGCTTCATTTTTCCTCGTGAGCATGAGCAGCAGCTCCAACCAAATTTCCGTGTTTATCGTAGCCTCGGCCGTGATGCTCTTCGCCACCATCATCTTCATCTTTCTTGTCACTCTTTTTAAAATTTTACTGATTGTTTTAGTTAAAAACAAAGTTATTGTTACCTCTCGCTCAATTTTCTCTTCATGCGCTGGGTCAGCAGCTCCAATCAAATGACCTTCGCTATCATAGCCTCGTCCAGACGTCTTGTTGCGAGTCATAGTTAATGATTCTAGAACTGATGAAATTGTTTTTTTCATGGCAGTTTGCTTAAAAAGTAAGGTATCCAAATTATTACAAGTTAATATTGAATTGATACATAATTAATTATTTTTTATTTTCAAAAACAATTTTTTTGTAAGGTGAGTTTTTCTAGAAATCTTTTCGAAAAGTTACATCTCAACGCTCTTTCATCTAACAAAATCATGTAAAATGGATTTTGAAGCTGTTTATTTGTGATAAATCATAGCTGTAAGATGTTGTTACATCATTTAACACTCAATCCAATTTTCACCCAGTTGAAGGCTTTAGAGTTTTACACAGCTAAACTGCTTGTCAAGTTCTCAAGTGACTTAACAAGATCCAAATGTTGACTATTTTAAAGTAATTTAGATATGTTTTTTTCCACTGAACTGATGACAAAAAGTGCTTTAAAATGATACCAAGCTTTTAGAGGTATGGCATTTTAAATTGTGAAATAGAAGACTAAGAAATCAACGTTTCAAATCATGCATCAACCCAATGAATTGTATTAAAATTTTTAAAGACAAAAAACTTCATGAAACTTAAAAACTTATTTTGCCCAAACGCTAAAAAATTTAAAATCCGAGTCAAAAACGCCGAACAAAATAAAAAATTTTCGCACTAAAAAAACTAAATCGTTACAAATGAAAACTATTAAAATTTGAGTAGATTTATATTGCCACAAACTGCACAAACAGCTAGTTATTTTTTTTAAGAAATCTCATAAATCAAAATAACAACTAATAGAAAACAGCTTTATGAGCTGTGCGCAATAAAACGAAAAACAGGCATTTGATATAAACATTGTTTTCAAAATATTTTTGTTGGCTATTTTGTTTTTTTGCATAGACCAAAGGTGAAACAAAACAACTTTTTTGAATTACAGTGGCGGACAAAAGTTTCCGTTCGACACGTTTTTTTCAGTTTCCTCAACAAACGCCTGGCAATAAAACAGCCGTGTTGTGAGATAAGAAAAAACTCTCAAAGAATAGGTTTTAGATGCGTCCAAAAGTTACAACCGAGCCTGAAGAAAAGCTTATTGTTCGCTTGCACGACACATATGAGAAGTGGAGCTTCCAGAAGATCGCTGAGCACTTGAATAAGCCAAAACAGTCAGTGCAGGATGCCTATCATCGTCAAAAGAAGCCTAAGGTCTACAAGAAAGATGGTCGACACAGAATAACAACTGATAGGTTACAATTTTTATCTTATGCGTACGTTATGAACGTCATTAATTTTAGACAAGATCGTTTAATTGCACGGAAATCCAGGAAGGATCCAAATTTGTCGGCACCAGAAGTAAAAGAAGCTCTTCGGCTGCGTGATATCCAGAACGGTTCAGAGACGTCTTGTAGAGGTTTGTTGTTGCTTGTAAATATTTATTACAATGGTTTTAGGCTGATTTGCATGGCCGTGTTGCCGCTAAGAAGCCTTTCATTTCAAAGAAGAATGCTGAAGATCGTCTCAGTATTGCTAGGTAGTATTTGGATTGGACTGTAGACGACTGGAAGCGTGTTCTATGGACGGATGAAAATAAGTTTAACAAGATCTGCAGTGATAGAAAGCGCTATGTGCGTCGACCGAAGAACAAGCGCTATGATGCGAAGTACACCAAGGGCACTGTCAAATTCGGAGGTGGGAATATTATGGTTTGGGGCTGTTTCTCGTGGTTTGGTTCAGGACCTCTATATATTGTCAAAGGCGTTATGGATTCTGTTCAGTACCGTGATGATATTCTCTCCAGCACAATGATTCCGTTTGCTGCAAATCTTCCTGAAAATTGGCTCTTTCAACAAGACAACGATCCGAAGCACAAATCAAAACTCGTCTCCAGGTGGCTTTTGGAAAACAATATCAAACAGCTCAGCTATTCTTTAAAGAGGAAAGAGGTTATCGGAACTCCCGCGCAATCTGCCGACTTAAATCCTATTGAGAATCGTGTGGAATGAAGCAAAGAAACCGTTGCGTGGACGCCGATTCAAGAAAGATCAAGACCTTTTCGATGCTGCTGTTGAAGCTTGGGAATCTGTACCAAAAGCAAGACTGAAAAAGCTGATTGAATCAATGCCGCGACGAATGAAAGCAGTTATCAATGCAAATGGATATTCGACAAAGTACTAATTTTGTTTTGTTGTTAGTTTTGTTACAAAAATAAATGATTTGTTGATTGAACAGTAACTTTTGTCCGATGTGTTTTTTGGCGCTTTTTTGAAACTTGATGCAAAAATCCAAAAAATTAAAAAGTAAAACCAAGTGTTAATATGTAGGTTTGTAGCCCTTGAGTAGCCGAAAATTTTGGTATATTCAGTTTTTTCTTATCTCACAACACGCCTGTTTTATTGCCAGACGTTTGTTGAGGAAACTGAAAAAACGTGTCGAACGGAAACTTTTGTCCGCCACTGTATCTAGGTTTTGTCATAAGTTAACTAAGTTTCGCTATATATTACTAAAACTTTAACAAAAAGCTTAAGTTTAATGCAGAGTATAGGCAGTAAAAAGTACAAAAAAAAAATTTTGGAAAAAAAATATATATATATAAACGAAAAAAAAAGCTTTCACTGCCCATTCATTCGACTTCAAATTACAACCCCAATTAAAACTGTTGAGAGCGTCTAGAGTAGTAACTGGCTCTTCTTCTCTGACGACTTCCTCTTCCAGTTCTTTTGGCAATTCTTTGACCTCCTACAACCATAATATGTTGTGTATGTAACAAAAAGTTTTACCTGTTCGACGGTTATCAATCCAACCTTCATAAACCAAACCAAAGTTTCTAACTTAATTGCACACCATGCTCTTCCAAAAAAAATGTAGTGCTTGAAGCAAATTTCGAGTGCTTTTCACAATTGTCGCGATTGTTTTCTTCGAAAGTGTATGAAATGCGGCACTGATTTTTGCGTAGCTCTTCTTTGCTTCAACTAGCGCAATGATTTTTGCTTCTCGTTTTCTAGCAAAATCACACGACGATTATCCTGACAAAAATGAAATCATATCACAAAACCGGGTACACAATAACAAAATTCGAATCAGCACAGCACTAAACAACTAAAAGAATTTTTTTGGAGAAACGCTGCTAATTCAGATGCAAAAAATATTTTTTTTGCATTATTTAGTGTCGTTATATGGAGAGTGGATTTATCAAGGTGGGACCTGAAACAGTGGTCCGTTGTATCAAGAGTCTGTTGTATCAAAAGTCCGTCATATCAAGAGTCAGTTTGACTTATTTAAGGCAAATCCAACCAAACTAAAAAAAATGATCCGTTATATCGAATGTCTGTTGTATCAAGAGGCGACTGTAATTATAAAAATTTAATTTTTGGATAGTTGTTGCCTCAAAAGATTAATTTGACGATGTTGTACGATTTTATAATTTAAAGTGCAGGTTCATAAGAAAATCAACCATGCTGAATTTTGAGTTTACATAAGTTCTACTGCAGAATGTCATTTTAACACGACAACGGTTGGTTGTAATTTCTGTCGATTCTGACTCAGAATTTCACGATGAACACAATGGTGCAATTGATTTTTAGAATTTTAGTCAAAAGTGAGAAGGTCTAGGCAGTTTAAAGTTGGCTAGAACGTGACATTCCAGATCATTGAATTTTCAACTTCTTTCAGGTGGTTCTCTCGTATATTCGTATTCCAACAAAGCAACTAACATTTCAAATAGTGAGCGGGATCAGAGCTATCTATTGCGTCTGAACTTGCATCAAGGTGATCAAAGTTTTTGATTTTCATCACATGATTTTCCCTCAAAGATCCAGTTTCTGGATATCCTTGTTTTCGACACTAAAATGGCCAAAACTCTACCTACAAATCACTTATAGCTAAAAGGTCAAAAGAAAATGAAAGAACGAAATCTCGCGGTTATTTTGAATTATTTATTACCGTATTTCCTCTAATAGAGCCCCCTCTAATAGAGCCCCCTAACTTTGAGGACCTATACCTCAGCCCAGAGTCAATTTTTGCAAAGCTGTTTTACGCGTTTTCTTAACTCCCACAAGCTCTACCGATTGCACTTTTCAGATTTTAGTTGAGCACCCAAAATCTCGAGATCAAATTCAAATTTTCCGATTTTCGGGCATCCAAAAAATAAAGCCGGGGCTCTATTAGAGGAAATACGGTATTATATAATTATTATTTTGAAAAATCCTTTATTCTGACACCGAATTCGTGCTCAGCATGGTTGATTTGCTAATAAAACTGCTCTTTAAATTTGAAAGTCACTGTCAAATTTTAAATTCCTCGTCAAATTTTGATTTCCTAGAGCAGTCTTCTACTAACTATTGGTGAGATGACTTCTTTCATGTTTGTTTCACTGCTAAGATCTCCACCAAGCAGTCATAACTGGTTCTCCCAATGCTATTGCCCATCGTCAGCCTAATGCTCTCAACAACGTCTATAGGTAGCTTGAGCCACGTTTGTTCGAAAACCTGCACTATCTTGACCATCCTCCACGGCCTTGGAAAGAGGACCACTATTCCAGCAGCTTCGAAGTTTCGCCCTGGGGGACTGTCGCGGAGCGAATGTGCCTGACAGCAATCCCAATGAAAGTAATTGACTATGTATTTATAGGTTTATAGCTCTTTCACAAACGTTGGAGTTGGCGTTGGAGTTGGCGTCGGAGTTGGAGTATTTTTTTTATGAATGCTTTTTAACTCCAACTCCAACTCCGACTCCAACTCCAACTCCGACTCCAACTCCAACCCTTTCATAAAAAAACTCCAACTTCAACGCCAACTCCAACTCCAACGCCAACTCTGACTTTAATTATTATTATTCATATTTTTATTATTCATTCATTTTGATTTATAAATGCGCAACATTAAATCATGTTTTCTGAAGTCAACCCTTCCTTCAGAGTTAAAAAAAGACAAGTTTATCACGAATTTTTAGCATTATTGTTTTCCGCCTCAGGTTCTTCATCAGCTAAACCTCTCCATCCTCTATAAGCAGCAAGAGCTCGATCTTGCTCTATTTCCTCTCTCATTTCTTCTTTGAGAAATTGTGAAGAATACATGTTGCCCAAATAATGTCATCTGCAGTTTGATGGGAACACTCTATTGGCTGAGAAGAATTCTCCACTTCCATAAGCTGACCAAATGTGTTCTCAATGCGATTGCGAGCCCTGCTCATTCGATAGTTGCAGATTCTCTTATCATGTTCCATATGGGTAGCACCAAATGGCTCATCAAATAAGTAGAAAGAGGAAAAGCACCATCGCCTAGAAAAAGAATGGAGTCTGTAGTTGACTATTGGGGAAGATAGTCCGGGACAGGCAAGTGCAGTGAGTCGTCTTCAATTGCTTTTTTGATAGCAGAAGAGCTGAAGATAGAAGCATCGCCTTCATGACCGTAGCTTCCAACGTCTGCATAAACTAGCTCAAGAGCTTCACCTGCCATTCACAGCGATCGTGCTTCACCAGCCTTGTCTCGAAAGAGAAAAATAGATCCGGTGATGTTGATGAAGCAATTCTCCAAGCGCTCCGAACGATTAACACTTCGGCTTGATCTGTCTCCTTTGGCTCAGTCTGTGGAGGATATCTTTAAAAGAATCTCCGCAACAGGTGATAAAAATCTGCTGGCCTTCAAGAAGCATATCCAAAAGCTCTTGGATGAATATGAGGAGTGGTTGGTGGATAACGAGTGAACAATATTTGTGTTAACATGCTTTAAAATACTGTTTTATTCAATAAATTTTCAAACTAATTCAAAAAAATTAGTAATTAGTTGGAGTTAGTTGGAGTCGGCGTTGGAGTTGGAGTCGGCGTTGGAGTTTTTGTGGGTCGGAGTTCGTTGGAGCTGGCGTTGGAGTAAAAGGCGTTCATAAAAAATTACTCCAACTCCAACGCCAACTCCAACTCAACCAACTCCAACGTTTGTGAAAGAGCTATTATAGCTCAATTTTTAGGGTCCTTTCAGTGTTTTTCACTTAATATAAAAATAACTTATTATAATATTTAATAAGTTATCATATTTAATAACCACCTTGTAAGCCATTTAATTTTTGCTTGCTTTGGTTTCCATTTTTGGATCGCGCATAGCTGATGTGCTGCTAAGTTCCTGCCCAATGTCTGTTGACTCAAACAAAATAAGTTCAACAGTGTCATTTTTACTATGACAATTTTGTATAGTGGAAAGAGCGTCTGTGTTATCATCTAGTCTGCAGTTCTGCTGTGATCATCAGCCTGAAGTTAACAAAAAAAATTCATCGATATGATAGAAACCTTACTTTGTTTTTTTGATGTAGTCACTTTGTCAATCAAATTACTAAACCAAGATTGTGGCCTGTTCACCGGTGGACTTTCCTTTGTAATTTTGATAGTTAAATTTATGTCTTCGAATAAAATAAGCTTTTGCATTTGCATTTTTAGTCATTGCCGAAAACTTATTTTTCTAGACAGTCAAAAATTTTTTCTAAAAAATTTAAAATAATTGCGAAACGCAAAAAGCAAAAAAGTGAAGGAAAATAGAAATGATTCACGTTTTCTATGCTGCCTGATGCTCTTTTGTGGGTGTTTTGATCGATAGTGTTGTAAAAAAATTGTTCTAGCATTAAGCATACTTCATTTTATCTTTTCTAAATCCAAGTGTCATTTCGCGGCAATAATATTGGCAAATAGAATTACATGGTAAACAGTATAAAAAATATAAAAGTAGCGATAGATAGACTGAAAGTGCAAGAAGAGTTAGCTTGAACTTGGGTATCCACATAGTCTGCAAGTAAAAAGCAATTTTTAGCAACATCTTCTTCCAACAGTTCTCCCTCTTTCATCAGGCCTTTGAGCACGAGAAAACTACAAGTCAAGCATGATATTTAGTAGTCTTTTTGTTTCTACTTACCTCTCCATCTGGTATTGCACTCTCATTAGCAGTAAATTAGCCACAGTATTGCCGTATTCAGGGCGTAAAATTGCTTCTTGACATTTTATTTGTTTCAAAATCCTCCTTCAAAATTTGAGCTGTGTGATTTTTCAACGTAGACATGACTCACTTGCACCTTTTGTCGATTTCATCTCCCTCCAGTTCAGCAATCAAATAAGTCTTGTCATCTTCTTTGCATTTCTTTTCAAGTTTAGATTTAGACCTCAAGACTTTTGTAAACATTAATATCTAAGTAATTGTCAAACCTACTTTGTAATGCTGATGTAAAACTTCAAAAGATCTTAAATATTTTCCCTTTTTTTAAATGCTAAAAGCAGTCTTTAATTTAAAAAATCTTTAT
Source organism: Ditylenchus weischeri (assembly GCA_029231635.1). Classification (NCBI taxonomy): domain Eukaryota; kingdom Metazoa; phylum Nematoda; class Chromadorea; order Rhabditida; family Anguinidae; genus Ditylenchus; species Ditylenchus weischeri. Next base: position 5,590 of record JAMRYI010001533.1, on the reverse strand, counting down.
CCAATTTTTTTAAATTTTTCGGTTACATTTTTTAATAAAATAAAGCATATAATTTCGAATTTTTTTAAATAATAAGATTACCGTATTTTCTCTAATAATAATCCCCCCTCTCTCTAACAATCCTCCCCTCCATTTTTTGACTAGGATTTCAAAATTAAGGCCATTTTTTGATTGACAATTTCCGGATGTTTCGGGGGTTGAAAAATAACACCCCTCCCCCGGGGGATTAATAGAGAAAATAGGTACAGTCAAACCTCGATATAAGCACATATTGAGACCGGTTTGCTTGGCCAGCAAAGAAATAAGGCAAATCTTACCCTCGCTAAAAGCACACTCGATATAAGCGCATCCTCGATATAAGCACACCGTCGGGCCGGCCAAGTCAGCAAAAATTCCTTCTTCCATATAGGCACATCAGCTCATTTTGGCATAAAAATTGGCATTGTTTTGAATTTTAAATTTCGAGCGCAAATCTTGCCACAAAAGATGTTTTTTAAATTTCAAAACAAAGACCTGGTTAGTCACTTTTCATTTTAAAGTTTGAAATGTGTACTTTTTTTCTCTCATCTTTCGTGTTTTGAAAAAGGTGTAGTTTTTGCTCTCACGTTCCTTTATTTTAGATGGCAACTCAAAAGAAGCGCAATGCGATCACACTGGAATTGAAGAAAGCAGTGATTGAGGCGGCTGAAGCAAAACATGAAGAAAACAGAGCTCGCAAAGCACTTCAAGATTTTCAGGAAAATCGTGGACCTAATTCTCAGCAACAAAGAAGTAATTCTAAAGGCGATCGAACGAGGTGGTAGTGCAAAGAGGGCGCGACTCAAGCCAGGAAAGCACGAAGAAATGGAAGCAGCTCTCGTACTCTGGATCAAACAAGTAAGAAGCAACAATCTTCCAGTCAGCGGTGAGCTTGTAAAGGTGGGTTTTTTACTTTCTCTTTCGCTTTAGCGTTAGATTTTTTCAGGAACAGGCCAAAGAGATCGCAGCGCTGCTCAACATCAATGGATTTGAAGCAAGTAATGGATTGATGGACAACTTCAAGGACCGTCATGAAATCCTCTTCAAGTCGAGTCAAGGAGAAGCCGCGGCAGTCGACGAGGGATCTCTTCGAGTGGCAACAGCAAGTGCTTTGCGAGGAATTGGCCAAGTTTAAGCCGGAGGACATCTACAACGTGGACGAGACAGGGCTCTTTTGGCAACTGCTCCCGAACAAGACGCTGGCGTTTAAAGGTAAGGTTTCAACTGAATTTTATTTTGGTTTTATTTTGTTTTATTTAGGGGACAAGTGCATTGGCGGTAAGAAGAGAAAGGATCGAATCACCGTTCTGGTCGGCGCAAATATGACAGGGACTGAGAAGATTCCACTGCTGGTGATCGGGAAGTCTAAAAAACCTCGTTGCTTCAAGGGTACCACCGCTCCGCTCGACTACACTGCAAATTCAAAAGCTTGGATGACTGGTGGGATTGTTTTACAGTGTTATCTATTATTGCTTATTAGTTCTTCTTGTTTTATAGGTGCGATCTTCTGCTGCTTTACGTCGATAATTGCTCCGCTCATCCGGCGAATCTGGAACTGGAATGCATCACTCTGAAGTTCTTCCCGTCGAACACAACTTCAATGAGCCAGGTTGGTGGCTTTCTTTTTATTTGCATTAAATTACCTACATACATAACTTTAGCCGATAAAACAGGGCATGATCCAGAATCTCAAAGTACATTACAGGCGATTTCTGCTGCGAGAGAGGATCAAAGCCATCGATGGAAACAAGGACATCCTCGTGAATCCACTTGATTTGCTGCATCTCCTACAAAAAGCCTGGTCGGAAGTAAAGCCGGAAACCATTGCCAACTGCTTTAGACACGCCAAGTTCAACGCAATGGTATGACTTGAATTGGTTTGCATTGTAAAATAAATTTAATTAAATATTTAGGTAGGCAAGGATCTATTCGAAGAGGGCGGGGCCGGCGAAGCTGGGAATGATGGAATGGACGAGCTTATCGATGCCTGGGGTGACTTACAATTGCTTGGGGGAATCAACGAAGATGTGGCGATGATGGACTTCGTGAGAATAGATGCCGACGTAATCACAGGTTGGATAACTTTGCTTTTTTCTGTCTTTATGCTCTTCAGCTCTTTGTTTATGCTTGCAGGTGGCGCCCTCACTTTGGCTGAAATCGTGTCAGAAGTCTCGGTAGAAGAAAGAGATGAATTCAGTGACGTCGAGAAAATGGACCTTGAGGAAATAGAAGCCGAGGAGCCGGTCATCAGCAGGCAAGAAGCGCAGTCAGCCTTGAATCTTGTTCGTCGCTATGTGGAGCACAATATTGCCGATCCCGTCATCCTCAAATGCACCGACCAATTGGATGAGGCTTTCTACCAAGAACGGAAGAAGACACAAAAGCAAACCAGACTCACCAGCTTCTTCTCCATTGTTTGATAATTTGTTCTTGATTGTTCCTCGATTGTTTGTTGTTATATCTCGTGAAATAAAGGTTTGAATGTACAGTCGAAACTCAAGTGGTGGTAAAATATCACCACTTCAGGTGGTGGAGCCAGAACAACCTCGATATAAGCACACCTAGGCTCGGTCCCCACGGGTGTGCTTGTATCGAGGTTTGACTGTATGATGCTTAATTTTTTGAATTGACGTTTTTTTTGAATTTACCGCTTTGAGACGGTTGGCTGAAATTTGGACAATTTTGAATTTCACTCATCTAATGGCTACGGTTAATTCATCTACAAAGTTCTAATCCATGTAGCGGACATCACTTTTATCAAAAAATTAAATCTTAGAAGGCTTTAGCTTTCATTCTTTTTATTTGGGTTACTCATTACTCTATGTGTGAAAACTGCATTTAAGCCAATTTTATTGTCTTTTTTGTAACTTAGGCGAAGTCATAGGTGCAGGGTAGTCCAGCGTACGTTAAGGCCGAATTCAACGTGTTCCTCTGACTCAATTTTCGAGGATGTGCCAATAGGGGCGTCGGTGAATTTCCTTGGTTTTAAAGCTGATTTAGGATTATGCTAAAGCAAGGGTAGGCCAGCGTATGTTAGGACGAACTCAAACATGTTTTTCTTAATTCTTTAAGTTTCGAAAAGCATACAAAAAATACAAACATCTTTTCCTCATGATCAAATGCCGAAGAATGCAGAATAATTGATTAGGCGACGTAAAAGCACAAAAAAGTAGAAGAGATTTTTTATACTGAGATATAAACCCAAACCATCAGGTGTTTTGCATCCCAGCTCAACAGGAGAATAAGCCATTCGTACTGAAAGCACAGTCTTGTCATCTATCTGTCCCTTTTCATCGTACTTAAAACCACAGTTGGCGTCAAAACATGCACCCAGAGTGTCAGATGTGCTATTTAAAGTTTTATAAGACAGTAAACATACAAGAGTATTAACCTGCAAAGACTATCAAGTTCTTCTTGTGTGGCTAGCTCACTTTCTAGAGCTGTCAACTAAATCATTTTGCTCTAAGCACTTAGAGTTATAAAATGATGATTACGTCTAAAAGCTCGGGATTACATTTTTCTGAGCAATGAACAGCGCTAGCAGAGTAAAAATCAACACTAATCAAAATTAGTGCAATATATAGAATGTTCATTATAAATATTAAAAATATGAACACTGCAGTTGGCAGAACTTTGACTATAAACGATTATGATACAGACAAAAGAGGATGATTAACTCTTTAACAAAACTTTAAAAAACGCAGCCTTTTTTTCAATATTGTAAAAAAATATTTACGATGCATAAAAAAAATATGAAACATCACAATAATTGAGATGATAGCAACATCAAAACGTGTTCAAGTTTGATGAAATCATTAAGATTTTGGAAAAGAAGAAACATGCCGCTATCAAGTTTTCCTGGAATTTCAAAAAAGTAATAGAAAACGTTTTGAGACTTTGCTTATGAATGGTCCTTTTTTCCTACCGCAAATACACTGCGAATTCACCGCAAAAAATTTTTCTCATCGCATTTTGGATTTTTAGTCTAAATTTTGCGCGAATTCAAAGTTTTTAGTCAGAAAATAACTTGGATTGCTTAGAATAATAGAATAAAAGGGGCTAAAAGTAGAGTAATTTCGGTTTGGTTAATTTAGCCCTCTTCCCAGTACAGTCGAGTCTCGATATAGTGGCACTCCGATATAGTTTTTTGTGTTGAGTATTTCTATCGTAGTGGTTTTGGCAGGAATGCGGAAAAATTTATTTTTAGAAACTGACTGAAATTTCAAAACAGTTTATTACACAGAGATTTAAAGCTTTATAATTACAACAACACCCACAGGATTATACATTCTTGTTTTGTCGAGGAGGAAGTGCGCTTTTTAACGCATATTTAATTTCCAATTTTTTGTTCAAAGATCGCAGATAAAAATGCAGTTCGAAATGACATGTCATTTTTAGACCACAAAATTTTTGTGAAAAAATGTTTTTAAGTTTTTTTGGACGGCAATCAAGCATCAATCATTAAGCAAATAAGAAAGAGCAGACAGTCGCAGTTATTTTGAAACGAAACATACTCGTTACAAAATGTTTAAAACAAGTACATAAGTTGTAACAGTTCTTTCAGAGCTCAAAACTCACTGTCAAAATTCAAATTCCGCTCAAGACAAAAAAATTGAAAAATTCAATGTTTGAATGTTTTTTGTCTTGAACGGAATTTGAACTGACAGTGAAGATTTGGCTAAGGATCATGAAATCGACCATGCTGATCACGAATCCGACATCAGAATTCTAAGATTGTCAAGCGGGAAAAAATTTGCAGAGCTCATGTTACAACTTATGTACTTATTTTGAACATTTTGTAACGATTATAAAATCAACTATTGCTATGTTTCGTTTCAAAATAACTGCGACTGTCTGCTATTTCTTATTTTGGTTTAGGTTAGAGTCAGGTAGATAAACCGAGTAAGTATGATGTTCGCGACCAAAAATGAGAACTAACTGAACTGTATACTTGACTCTTCTTATTTGGTCTTCAATCTCAATTTTATTTATTTGTGGAACATAACAGTTTGTGAACATAACTCATATACATAACTCATTGTGGAACATTTCAAAAACAATAATATTTGTGTGGAATAATCTCGAAGATCCTTCATCAGCCATATCAATTTTCATTGTTGTCATTTTCATCACTGGAATGCTCATCATCTGTTAAATTTGTATTTCCAACTTGCTCTTGTGCATACGAAAATCTTGCAAGGTGAGATTGGATTGCTTTCAAATACGCGAGCCTCACTGATTTCTAGATCCAGCATTGTATCCGCTTGCCAGTAACTTTATATTTTCTTCTCTTTTGACAATTGAAGGTCGACGAATTTGACAGAAGTGCCTCTGCGGGTTACTCTGGCCTAAAAGTCATTTTTGGGCTACCAGAGAGCAAGAAAGCTACCCCGGCTACCATATTTTTAAAAATTGTCGCGCGACATTTTCTAATACTTTTTTTTTTGGTAAATTTGGGTGAAACAACCGAATTTTACGGCTAAAATATCAGAAAAATGTCACGCTGCAAGTCTAAAAATATTAGAAATTATCTGGTGGTCATTTCTCGATTTAAAACTACAAAAAACTCGTA
>JAMRYI010000802.1:0-70967 GCA_029231635.1 Ditylenchus weischeri | reverse complement strand
GTGACAGAAACAAACCAATAATAGGGAAAAGATATAATGAAATTCCGGATTGATCTGAACCGAAATACTGAATGCTAAAAATGATACCCAGAAGAAACATGATACATAAGAGACAGAATGTAAAATATTTTACCAGAGAAAATCTCTGAATAACATTTGCTGTAATTATTCTGCCAATATAAGAGAACATCGCAAGCATTGACGAAGCCTGAATTGCAAAGAATGAATTAACCTTTAGGTGATTTCTGTAATAGGTAGGAAGCCAGGAATTAAAACTCTGTTCTGTTAAAACAATAAAGAATATGACGAAAAAGAATAAGATAACCGATGTCTTTCTAAATGAAATTAGACTGGAAAAGATATTGTTTTTTAAATTTTTATCCGCTTCAATGATGATGATTTTTGATAAGAGATAAATGGTAATTAAAGAAACAATAGAAATAAACATAAACCCAAATTTCCAATATTTTGAATATTCACTTGCGATCAGCCATCCAAAACCCACATTCACTACAAAAATACCAATCATGAAAGAAGCCTCCACGTTATTCATGGTTTTTGCCAGAGATTTTTCTACCGTAATATTATTTCTGATGATTCCGTAAACGCATATTTTTCCGATGGCAAAACAAGTTCCAATGATGGCAAACCAAAGTTTGTAGAACCAGAATACCTCAACAAAAGGGAGAATAAATGAGCAGATTCCTACAATACTTAATGCAAGAATAAGAGATTTTTTGGCACCTACTTTACTGATGAAATTAACAGCAAATAATGATATAAATGCGATTGGTAAATCTTTGAATGCTTCTAAAAAACCAAGTTTATCATAGCCGATATTTTCCTGTGAAAGCTGAAGTATTACAATTCCCATACAGTTCAGTACCATCGAAAAAATAAAGAACGTTAATCTTAGCGGAAGCGCAATATTTGTAGAGTTGATGCTCATTTTGGGGATTATATTATGGCAGTTTTAGTGAAATATTAGGATTATTAACATAAAATTTATGCTGTTGAAGCCCCAAAAATAGTGGAAATATTAAAATAATTATGAATTAAGTGTTAAATAATTAAAAAAAAATATATTTTTATTGTCTCAATTTGAGAATTAAAAAAACTAACTGTATATGAATGTAAAAATATCAAGAAGTTTGGGAGCTATTGCAGTGCTTTATTTTACTGCAAATTTTAATGCCCAAAACACAACTACAGACACAATTCAAAAAGAACAGAAAATTGAAGAAGTAGTAATGATTGGTTATGGTACTCAGAAAAAGAGTAATGTGACAGGAGCAATATCGAGCATAAAGGCGAGTGATATTGAGAATATTCCGGCAGGAAAACCAGAGCAGGTTTTGCAGGGTAGAGCTGCAGGTGTGAATGTGATCTCCAACTCAGGACAACCTGGTTCAGCCGCGACAATTCGTGTAAGAGGAATTACAAGTTATTATTCTAACAATGATCCGCTTTGGGTTGTAGACGGTATCGTTGTAGACGGTATTGGTTGGCTCAACCAATCCGATATTGAGAGTATCGAAGTTCTAAAAGACGGTGCTTCATCTGCAATTTATGGAGTTTCTGCGGCGAGAGGTGTAATCTTAGTAACTACCAAAAAAGGTAAAAAAGGACGGTTAAATCTCTCTTACAACGGATCATACGGTACAGCAAGGGCTGCAAGAAAATTAGATTTGTTGAATGCTACGCAATATGGAACTATTTTAAACGAGGCATACGTAAATGGTGGTCAAAGCCCCGTTTTTCAAAACCCTCAATCTTTGGGTGAAGGAACAGATTGGCAGAATGTTATTTTTGGTACAGGTGAAAGATCTAATCATGAAGTGAGTATAAGTGGTGGAAATGAGAAATCTACTTTTTATGGTTCTTTTGGTTATTTTGATCAAACCGGGATTGTAATGAGTGATATTTCATATTACAAAAGACTTACAGGTCGTTTAAACTCTACTCACAAAGTTACCAATTGGTTAACTGTAGGACAAACATTTGCTTATACTCACACAAAGTCACAGGGAATTAATGCTAATGGTGAATTTGGAGGTCCCTTAAGTTCAGCAGTTAATTTAGATCCTACAACACCATTAGTTGTTACAGATCCGGCTTTAGCAGGTTCTAATACTTATTCTAATCCAAATATAGTTAGAGATCCTTACGGAAATCCTTATGGTATTTCTACATTGGTAGGACAAGAAATGTCTAATCCGCTTGCATTCAGATACACTCAATTGGGAAATACAGGATGGTCTGATGATTTTATTGCGAATATATTTGCAGAAGTAAAGTTTCTAAATGATTTCACATTCAAATCATCTATCAACGGTAAGAAAGCTTATTGGGGAAATCAAAATTTCACACCTCTTTTTTATCTTAATCCCAATTACAGTAATTTAAATTTCAACAGCTTAAGCAGAACGACACAGCAAAAACTAGAGTGGAGTTTAGAAAATACTTTAAACTGGCAAAAGAAATTTGGTGAGCATAATCTGAATATTTTGGCAGGTACAGGATATTATGAATACAACATCGGGTCCGGACAAACGGTAACACACACCAATCTGCCAATAAGCAGTTATGAAGATGCATCATTCAATTTCTTTATTCCGCAAGATCAAAAAAACATGAATGCTTGGGATAATATAAATACCCATAAAGCATCTTATTTTGGTAGAATTGTGTATGATTATGCAAATAAGTATTTATTCACAGGAACAGTGAGACGTGATGGATCTTCAAAATTTGGAGCCAACAATCATTGGGGAACTTTCCCGGCATTCTCTTTAGGATGGAATGTTGAAAAAGAAAATTTCTGGCCACAGAATAAAATTATAAACACCTTGAAACTTCGTGGAGGATACGGTGTTCTAGGAAATGACGGTATCGGAGATTTCCTTTTCGCAAGTTTCTACGTTCCAGGAGCAAACTATACAAATGGAAATAATGTAATTTTGCCTGGATATATTCCGAATACATTAGCAAATCCTAATCTGAAATGGGAATCTACTTCTCAGCTGAATATAGCTACAGATATTAAATTTTTAAATAATTTTAACTTAACTGTAGATTATTACAAGAAAAAAACATCAGATATTTTAAGACAAATTCAGATTCCTGGTTATGTTGGGGTGACTGTAGCACCAACTGCTAATATCGGTGATATGGAAAATGAAGGGGTAGAAGTTGAATTGGGTTATAAGAAAAACTGGTCAGATTTTGGAGTTTCTGTAAATGGTAACTTTGCTTATCTTAAAAATACAGTGACAAGTCTGGAACAGGGAAGACAATATATTGACGGACCAGGCTTTCAGTCAATGGGACCTGTATCAAGAATTCAGGTTGGTGAATCTTACGGTTCTTTCTACGGTTACAAAAATTTAGGTATTTTCCAGAATCAGGAGCAGATCAATGCCTATAGAAATGCAAATGGGCAATTAATCTTACCGGATGCAAAACCTCGAGATTTTATCTGGCAGGATTCAAATGGTGACGGAAAAATCACGGATCTTGATAAAGTAAACCTAGGTAATTCTGTTCCAAAATATACTTTTGGGGTTACGGTAAATTTAAATTATAAGAATTGGGATTTTATGGTTTTTGCTCAGGGGCAGGCTGGAAACAAAATATTCCAAGGTCTTAGACGTCTTGATATGTTAAACGCAAATTACCAGACTTCTATTCTTGATCGCTGGACAGGTGAAGGAACTACTAATTCTACTCCTAGACTTTCAACCAATGATACCAATCATAATTATACTTGGATGTCAGATTATTATTTGCAGAAAGGTGATTATGTAAGAATAAAATTAGTGCAGTTAGGATATACACTTCCACAAACAATGACTGAAAACTTTGGCGTAGGCAAATTGCGTTTGTATGTAACAGCAGAAAACCTATTTACCTTTACAAAGTATACAGGTTATGATCCTGAAATTGCAGCAGGTGATAGCTTTGGTATTGACAGAGCTTATTATCCTCAGGCGAAAACTTTCCTTTTTGGAGCAAACCTTACTTTCTAATACAATTAAAATGAAAAATAAAATATACAAAATAAGCATAGCAGCAACATTATTATTAGGAACTGGATTAATAAATGTGGGCTGTAATACAGATAACCTTGAAGATGTAAAAAATCTTGGGGCTTTCGATACAGACAATTTCTTCAGAAATGAGCAGGAATGTTTTTTTGCCCTTGTAGGAGCCTATGATCCTGTAAGAAAATATGCATCAGGTTTTGAAAATATGGTTACATTTTTTAATGCGGGTTCTGATGATTTTTACGCAGGTGGAGGTAGTTCTACCGATGGTGCAGGGATTCAGGGAATATCAAATTATCAATTGAACCCAAATACAATGCCTGCAAGTTATTGGAGAGATTTTTATCAGGGTATATCAAGAACGAATGTTTTAATTGATAAAATTCCTCAGGCGAGTATGACAGATGCTGTTAAGAAAAGATTCACTGCAGAATCTAAAACTTTAAGAGCATTATTTTACTTTGAATTATTAAGAATGTTTAAAAATATTCCTTTAATTCTTAAAGAAATTAAGGCAACTGATGATTATTACAATATTCCACAGGCAAATCCTAATGATGTATATGCTCAGATAGAAGCAGATTTGGTTGCCGCTATTCCGGATCTTCCAATGACAGTTTCTGGTGATCAGAGAGGTAGATTTACTCAGGGTGCGGCAAGGGCTTTGCTTGGTAAGGTTTACTTATATCAAAACAAAAAGTCTGAAGCTGCAGCACAATTTCTTGAGGTGAACGGAACTCCGGGCGGAACAAGCCAATATGGTTATAAGCTGGTTGCAAACTTTGCAGATCTTTGGATCACAGACAATAAATTTACTTCAGAATCTATTTTTGAAGTAATGCATACCAACAAAGGAAATTCAGATTGGGGTTTTTGGGGACAGGGTAATGATGAAGGAAATTCTATTAATATTATGACCGCTCCCAGATCTTATACAAGACCTGCTGTAACTACTGCTCCGGATGTAGTTTCAGGTTGGGCATTTAACCCTGTTACAGAAAATTTATTCAATTTTATGCAAGGAGACCCAAGAATGAATGCAACAATTTTGAATGTAAAAGCTCTTAAACAGGCTGGACAGGCGGATTATTCGCCTGCTTATATGGATTCTGGTTACTTTCTGAATAAATATATGCCTACAAAAGATGAAGTAAGTACTTTGCCTGGTCCGTCAGAATTAAATTACCGTCAGAATTATATCCTAATAAGATTGGCAGATACTTATTTGATGGAAGCAGAGGCACTTAATGGTTCTGGAACAAGAGCACAAGCTTTACTGGATGCAGTAAGAGCAAGAGTTGGTTTAGCTTCAGTTCCTGTTAGTTTACAAGCAATAAAAGATGAGAGAAGAAGAGAATTAGTGGGTGAAGGACACAGATGGTTTGATTTGGTAAGATGGGGAGATGCACCTTCAAAATTAGCATTTAAAGGTTTTGTTGCAGGTAAAAATGAAGTCCTGCCAATTCCTTACACTGAGCTTACAGGCACAATCCTTAAACAAAATCCTAACTATTAATTTTTTACAATGAAAACTAAATTTATATATAAAAGTCTTTTATTAGGCATCGTTATATCTTCTTTTGTAAGTTGCACACCAGAATCCACAGACGAAGGAAATGGGTTGACTCAGGAAAATGTAGATGCGGGTTTTACGATATCAAAAACAGCAGAAAACAGATACAGACTTAAAACGAATTCTAATAATTATATAAACACAAAGTGGAATATTGACGATGAAGGATTCAACTTTGGTAAAAATTTAGAAGATATTTTTCTTCCTGATGCAGGAACTTATATTATCGAACATCAGGCTTACGGGATCGGAGGTGTTTTGGCGGGTACAGCTTCTCAAACTGTTGTAGTTCCTACTTCAGATCCTATCTCTGGAAACATGATAAAAGGAGGAAGATTCGATACTCCGGATGAAATCGCTAAATGGACAAAACATGTCATAAGTCCTTCTGGTGCAGAATGGATTTTTTCTAACGGTAAAGCAACTATTGTAACAAGTAATAATGCCCAACAGGCAATCTATCAGGCAGTTCAGGTAGAAGCTGGAAAAAAATATTCAATTGATATGGTAGCTTCTTCTACCACACCACTTGTCAATACTTGGTTTGAAGTATATGTATTAAATAGCATACCTGCGGTTGGATCCGATGTAGGAGGAACAGTATACAGAAATATTAATACTTGGGCAGGATGCGGAAAAACAGCATTTAAAGGTAAAGTTTCGAATATAGGTTGTGATACACCTAAAAATGGAGGAGTTTTCACTGCAACAGCTACTGGAACTGTTTATCTTTTTATCAAATGTGGCGGAGAAACCGTTAACGGATTAAGCATTGATAAAGTGGAGTTCCGAAGAATGCAATAATTTTCACTAAATTTTTAAAAATGAAATTACAAAATTTATATAGTTTCTTTTTTAGAGGTGCTGCACTTAGCGGTGTAGCACTTCTTTCTTTTTTAAACTGTAGCAGTACAACTACAGATCCTGCAGGTAATGAAACCCCAGTTAACGGGGGTGGAAGTGCTTCAGGTGATCCTGTAGAAGTCTGGCTTACAAAAGGCGATCAAACTATAAAACTTCAAAAGCAAAATAATGCATATTTTTCAGTAACTTCGGGTACGGGAACAACTATTGATGTAGATGCTTCACAGGTTTTTCAGACAGTGGATGGTTTTGGTTACACCTTAACTGGAGGAAGTGTACAGGTTATCAATCAGCTTTCTGCTGCTAAAAAGCAGGAATTGTTGAATGATTTGTTCGGCCCTTCGGGAATTGCTGTTAATTACTTAAGAATCAGTATAGGAGCTTCGGATCTGAACAGTGAGGTTTTTACTTATAATGATATGCCTTCCGGACAGACTGATGCTGCACTTTCACAATTTAGCCTTACCAAAGACAATGCTTTAATTCAGATGTTGAAAGATATTTTGATCATCAATCCTAATATTAAAATTTTAGCAACTCCGTGGACGGCTCCTGTCTGGATGAAAGACAACGGAAACAGCGTCGGAGGAAGTCTAAAAACAGAATATTACGCAGCTTATGCGCAGTATTTTGTAAAATATATTCAGGCAATGCAGGCTCAGGGAATTAGAATTGATGCCATTACACCACAAAACGAACCTCTCCATCCGGGAAATAATCCAAGTATGTATATGACCGCAGCAAATCAGGCGACTTTTATTAAAAATAATTTGGGACCCGCTTTTCAGGCTGCAAATATCAATACCAAAATTATTGCTTATGATCATAATTGTGACAATATCGTTTATCCTTTAAGTATTTTAAATGACGCAGCGGCGAATCCGTATGTTGACGGTTCTGCTTTCCATTTATATGCAGGTGATATTTCTGCTTTAAGTAATGTTCATAATTTATTTCCGAATAAAAATGTATACTTTACAGAACAATGGACGAGTTCTACAGGGAGTTTTTCAGGAGATTTAGATTGGCATGTAAAAAATGTTGTCATAGGATCTATGAGAAACTGGAGTAAGACCGCACTTGAATGGAATGTTGCAAATGATGCATCGTTTGGTCCTCATACAACAGGAGGATGTACACAATGTAAAGGTGCCATCACAGTGAATGGAGGAACTGGCTATGATAAAAATGTTGCTTATTACATTATTGCGCATGCTTCAAAATTTGTTCCTGTAAATTCTCAGAGAATAGCTTCTACACAAAGCGATAACCTTTCTACCGTAGCGTTTAAAACTCCCGCAGGAAAAACAGTTTTAATTGTTCAGAACAGTAATTCTACCGATAAAACATTTAATGTTAAATATAATCAAAAAACGGCTACCGTAACGATGCCGGGAATTTCTACAGCGACTTATATTTTTTAAAATTTGAAAATGAGAAGACTTTATTTCATCATTGCATTTACAATATTTGGAATTAATGCATTCGGACAAAAGACAATCGATCAGAAAGTTTCTGAACTTTTATCAAAAATGACGTTAGAGGAAAAAGTGGGGCAGCTTGTTCAGTATTCAGGGTTTGAATATGCTACAGGACCTCAAAATTCTAATTCTGCAAGTGTTTTAAATGAAATAAAACAGGGGAAGGTAGGTTCTATGCTGAATGTTGCAGGAGCGCAGGAAACCAGAAAATTTCAGGAATTAGCTTTAAAATCAAGATTAAAAATTCCTTTGCTGTTCGGACAGGATGTGATTCATGGTTACAGAACAACTTTTCCTGTAAACTTGGGTCAGGCTGCAAGTTGGGATTTAAAATTAATTGAAAAATCCGAAAGAATTGCAGCAACCGAAGCTTCGGCTTACGGAATTCACTGGACTTTTGCACCGATGGTAGACATCGCAAGAGATCCGAGATGGGGAAGAGTAATGGAAGGTTCAGGTGAAGATACCTATTTGGGAACACAGATTGGTTTGGCAAGAATCAGAGGTTTTCAGGGAAAAGGTTTGGGAAATCTGGATGCGATCATGGCTTGTGCAAAGCATTTTGCAGCGTACGGAGCGGCAGTTGGCGGAAGAGATTACAACTCTGTTGATATGAGTTTAAGACAACTTCATGAAACGTATTTACCACCTTTCAAAGCAGCTGCAGAAGCGGGCGTTGCCACTTTTATGAATTCTTTTAATGACATCAACGGAATTCCGGCAACAGCCAATCAATATATTTTGAGAGATTTATTAAAAGGTAAATGGAACTACAATGGTTTTGTGGTTTCCGATTGGGGAAGTATCGGTGAAATGGTTCCTCACGGTTATGCAAAAGACAACAAAGAAGCTGCCGAAAAAGCAATCATTGCAGGAAGCGATATGGATATGGAAAGCCGTGCTTATATGGCTGAACTTCCTAATTTGGTTAAAGAAGGGAAAGTTGATCCAAAGTTGATTGATGATGCAGCAAGAAGAATTTTGGTTAAAAAATTTGAAATGGGATTATTTGATGACCCTTACAGATTTAGTGACGAAAAAAGACAGAAAGAACAATTAAATAATCTTGAAAACAGAAAATTCGGGAGAGAATTTGGTTCAAAGAGTATTGTTTTACTTAAAAATGAAAAGAACATTTTACCTCTTTCAAAATCTGTAAAAACGGTTGCTTTAATTGGTCCTTTCGGAAAAGAAACTTCCGCAAATCACGGATTCTGGTCGGTGGCATTTAAAGATGATAACCAGAGAATTGTAACACAGTTTGACGGAATCAAAAATCAATTAGACAAAAACTCAACTTTACTGTATGCGAAAGGCGCAAATGTAGACGATCAGGATAAATCGATGTTTGCTGAAGCAGTTGAAACGGCTAAAAAAGCAGATGTAGTCATTATGACTTTAGGTGAAGGTCACGCAATGAGCGGGGAAGCAAAGAGTAGAAGCAACATTCATTTTTCTGGAGTTCAGGAAGAACTTCTGAAAGAAATTGCCAAAACAGGAAAGCCGATTGTTTTAATGATCAATGCAGGAAGACCTTTGGTTTTTGACTGGGCAGCAGACAATATTCCAGCTATTGTTTACACTTGGTGGTTAGGAACCGAAGCTGGAAATTCTATTGCAGACGTACTTTTCGGAGCGGTAAATCCAAGTGGAAAATTACCAATGACTTTTCCCAGAACTGAAGGACAGATTCCTGTTTATTACAATCATTACAATACAGGAAGACCTGCCAAAAATAATACCGACAGAAACTATGTTTCAGCTTATATTGATTTGGATAATGACCCGAAATTCCCGTTTGGTTATGGATTAAGTTATACTAAGTTTAAATATTCTGATATGAATTTAAGCTCGACAAATCTTAAAGGAAATCAGACCTTAAACATCAGCGTAAATGTTACCAACAGTGGAAATTACGATGGGGAAGAAGTTGTACAATTATATATAAGAGATTTATTCGGAAAAGTGGTAAGACCTGTAAAGGAATTGAAAGGCTTTCAAAAAGTATTCATTAGAAAAGGAGAAACGAAAACCATCAGTTTTACTTTAACTCCTGAAAATCTGAAATTTTATGATGATCAGCTGAATTATGATTGGGAAGGAGGAGAATTTGATATCATGATCGGAACGGATTCTCAGAATGTTCAGACAAAGAGAATTAATTGGTTAAAATAAATAATAGTACTTCATATTAACATTCTTATTATTTAGAATCGGCATCGAAGATGCCGATTTGTTTTATATAATTATAGTTTATTTTAAGATGCAGAATATCTAAATTTTATCTTTAATATAGATAGAATATTTAAAACTAATTTTAAAAAAGAAAACATGAATATGAAAAAACCGCTTGAATTAGAAAATTAGATATAGTTTATTTAAAATAAAAAATCTTCAGTCAGTTTTTTATCCTCGTCCAATCTTTCAATCAATTTATCCAGACCTTCAAATTTAATTTCCTCATGTAGGAAATCTCTGAATTTCACAGTGATATTTTGACCATAAATATCTTCACTAAAATCAAGAATATAAACTTCTACTGTTAATTTTTCACCATTAACAGTGGGATTAGTTCCGATGCTCAACATTCCTTTATACTGTTTTCCGTTTATAAAAACTTCAACAATATAAGCACCTTTTTTAGGTAAAAGTTTTATCGAGTCTGTCTCGATATTGGCAGTAGGATAACCTATTGTTCTTCCCAATTTTTTCCCCGTGTACCACAGTTCCGGAAACAGAGTAGGAATAACCCAGCATTTCGTTGGATTCTTTAATGTTTCCTGCTAAAAGAGCATTCCTGATTTTCGTTGAGCTGATATTATTTTCGTGAATATTAATGGCTTCCATTTGTTCTACCTCAAAATCAAGTTCTTTTGATAACTTCTGAAGCAATTCAAAATTTCCGCTTTTATTTTTCCCGAAAGAATGATCGTACCCAATGATTAAGTATTTTACATTCAATTTTTCAATTAAAATCTGCCTTACAAATTCTTCTCCGGTCAGATTTCTGAATTCATCATCAAATTCTTTTAGAAATAAATTGTTGATGCCGTATTTTTCTATTAAAACTTTCTTTTCATCGATTGTATTGAGAAGTTTTAAATCTTCATTAGGATTAAAAACAAACCTCGGATGTGGCCAAAAAGTAAGAATTGCTGTTTCTAAATTGTTTTCAGAGCCTACTTTTTTCAACTCGTCGATAATATATTTATGACCAAGATGTCCCCCGTCAAACATCCCTAATGACAATGCTAACGGTTTTTCTGAATGGTAATCTTTAAAATTCCTGAAGATATTCAAAACTGGAAAAATTTTGACTGCAAATATAGGTATAATGTAACAATGTATCGATATAACAATTTGCCAATGTTTTTAGCCGCAATATGATTGATAAACTGGTAAACTGCTACAGTAATAAATTATTGAAAAAGCATGATAAAAATCTTTTTTTAATCAATTGCAGGTTTGTGAAGATTCATTATATTTGCACCAAGAAAAAAATTTAGCAATGGCAAACCAAATTAAAGGAAAAATTTCTCAAATTATTGGTCCTGTAATCGACGTAGTTTTTAATAATGTGGAAGCAATTCCAAGTATTTATGATGCGTTAGAGATTACTAAAGGAAACGGTGAAAAAGTAGTCTTAGAAGTAGAGCAGCATATTGGTGAAGATACTGTAAGATGTATCGCGATGGATGCTACAGACGGTCTTCAAAGAGGTCAGGAAGTAATCGGATATGGTAATCCTATTACAATGCCAATCGGAGATGCTGTAAACGGAAGACTATTCAACGTTGTTGGGGATGCTATCGACGGGCTTCAAAATATTTCTAAGGAAGGTGGTCTTCCAATTCACAGACCAGCTCCAAAATTTGATCAACTTTCAACTTCTGCAGAAGTTTTATTCACAGGTATTAAAGTAATCGACTTAGTTGAGCCTTACGCAAAAGGAGGTAAAATTGGTTTGTTCGGTGGTGCAGGTGTTGGTAAAACAGTATTGATTCAGGAGTTGATTAACAATATTGCAAAAGGACACGGTGGTCTTTCTGTTTTTGCCGGAGTAGGTGAAAGAACGAGAGAAGGGAATGACCTTTTGAGAGAGATGTTGGAATCAGGAATTATCAAGTATGGTGATGATTTCATGCACTCTATGGAAAACGGAGGTTGGGATCTTTCTAAAGTAGATTTAGAAGCTATGAAAGATTCTAAAGCTGCATTCGTTTTCGGACAGATGAACGAGCCACCTGGAGCAAGAGCTAGAGTAGCACTTTCTGGTCTTACATTAGCTGAATACTACAGAGACGGTGGAGAAACAGGACAAGGTAGAGACGTATTGTTCTTCGTAGATAACATCTTCCGTTTTACACAAGCTGGTTCTGAGGTATCTGCACTTTTGGGTCGTATGCCTTCTGCAGTAGGTTACCAACCAACTTTGGCATCTGAAATGGGTGCGATGCAGGAAAGAATTACTTCTACTAAAAATGGTTCAATTACTTCAGTACAGGCGGTTTACGTACCTGCGGATGACTTAACGGATCCGGCTCCTGCAACTACATTTGCTCACTTGGATGCTACTACAGTACTAGACAGAAAAATTGCTTCATTAGGTATTTATCCGGCAGTAGATCCATTGGCTTCTACGTCAAGAATCTTGGCTCCGGAAATTATTGGTGATGAGCATTATGACTGCGCACAGAGAGTAAAAGAAATTCTTCAGAGATACAAAGCTCTTCAGGATATTATTGCAATTCTTGGTATGGAAGAACTTTCTGAAGAAGATAAATCTGTTGTTTACCGTGCAAGAAAAGTTCAGAGATTCTTATCTCAGCCTTTCCACGTAGCAGAACAGTTTACAGGTATTCCGGGATCTTTGGTAGATATTAAAGATACTATCAAAGGATTCAACATGATTATGGATGGTGAATTAGATCACTTACCGGAAGCTGCTTTCAACTTGAAAGGAACTATCGAAGAAGCGATCGAAGCCGGACAAAAAATGCTAGCGGATAACGCTTAATTAGAAATATAGAATAAAGAAAAAAGAGTAAAGAATATTTCTCACTCTTTTTTCTTTTCTCTTTACTCTTTAATCTGAGAAAAATGAATATAAAAATTTTAACACCAGAATACGTAGTTTTTGAAGGTGATGTAAACTCTGTTTTGCTTCCCGGAAAAAATGGTGAATTCCATATCATGAAAAACCACGCAGGAATTGTTTCTTCATTGGTTGGTGGAAAAGTGAAGTTGTATACCAATTCTATCAACGAAGCTTTTGCTAAAAACTTTACGAAAGAAAATGAAAAAGACTCTGTTTTTTCATATCCTATTAAAAGTGGTGTGATAGAATTTAATCACGATAAAGGTATTATCCTTTGCGAATAATTAAATAAGAAGCTAAATATATTTTCAAGAAAGTGTAACTTTGTTACACTTTTTTTATGCCTTGTAAAATCTGATTCATGCAAAAAAGTTTAATCATGTTCTTTACAGTTCTGGGTTTTCTGTTCAATGCTCAGATTATTAAAACTAAGAGAGGAATTGTAAGTATCGATGGAGCTCATGTAGCCAAGATTTCTAATAAATCTAATGAATACACCTTTATGGATTTAAAGGAAACTCCCATTTTCACTGTAGAATTTGTTGATAAAAGTGTTGTAGATTCTGTACGGGACAGTTATGTAAAAATTAACAGAGTTTATAATCGTGATAAAACATTGGATGTAGATTACATATCGCCATCTGCGTTTTCAGGTGATGAAAAATCTGCTGTTTATACCTGCATAAAAAGTTTGAAAATTATTGATGAACGGGGAATCAATATTAAAAATCTAGATGAACTTTTCAAAGATATGCCTAAGCGAAAATTAGATAATAAAACTAAAGAAGCTTACAATATTCGAACAAAAATTGATAAATTAAATCTTGAAATCAACAATGTAGGCGAAATCCTAAGCAACGGAACTCCTGTAGGATATTTTACCAATCTTCCTGTAAGTTTTGGTTCGGATGATAAAATTACAGACAAAACTTTTGTAGATATTGAAATTTATGATGCCAAAAGTAAATACATAGGAAAATATATTACAACCACAAAACAACTGAAAACTGCAGGCGGAAAAACTTTTACTTTGTATAAAGAAATGTCCGGAAGAGCTTCAATTCTTAAATTTCCGACTTATAAAGCAATTGCAGAGAGAATGGCAATTTTGGATCCCAATTTTATTAAAATCAAAGAAAAAGTAATTGTAGGTGATGTGGTAAAAGATGGTGTTGAAAAAGATAAAAAATAAATTTTATTTTGATATAAATGTAAAAAATCCTGAGAACTATTTTTCAGGATTTTATTTTATATAAATTTATTGGCGTTCAGTTTGTCATTCCGTAAGAATCTCAACAACTGCAAATAAAGAGCTTAGATTCCTTCGGGATTAAACTTGGTCGTAACTTTTAAGCTAAACCTACAAACTCAAAATAATTCCGTTTTCTTTTAATTTTTGAATTGGTTTTGAAAACCAGAATAATTCAAAATCCTCAAAATGTTCTTCAAATTGAGTTTTAAGTTGCTGAAGCGTAATTTTTTTAGAGCTTTCAATAGAATTTTCAGAAAAAACTTTAATCAGCCATTCCGCTTTTTCCTGTTCCAGTTCTATCGCTACAACATTAGTTTTTAAATGAAACGTAATTCTCGTGTACGCCCAAGAGTTTTGCTTTTTTGTTTTTATGTAATTCTCAGCAATTACGTTTTTATTTAAAAAAATAATTTTTGAATTTGCCTTAAATATAAAATTGTCTTCTTCCAAAAGGCAATCATGAATATAATCAGGATGAATGGTTGTTTTCGGAATTTTAAAATCAAACCAATCCTTTAAAGGGATCTCAAAATTTATTCCGTGCATATAATTGAACAGAGATTTCTTTAATCCAAAACTAAATTTACTGTGATCGATTCCGGTTTGGTCTGTAAAATCAATATCGTTATTGGCAAATAATATTTCCTGCTTAATTGGGGTTACACCAAATTCTTCAGGATGTAATCCCACCGGAGAATGTGCCGTCATCGCAAACTGATGCCAAAAACCACTTTGCAAGATTCCCATTTCAAAAAGCTGACGAACCATTTCTAAAGAATCTACAGTTTCCTGAATGGTCTGAGTCGGGTAGCCGTACATTAAATAGGCATGAATCATCACTCCGGCTTCTGTGAAATTTCTTGTTACCTGCGCAACCTGTTCTACCGAAATTCCCTTATCAATTAATTTTAATAAACGGTCACTCGCAACTTCCAATCCACCGGAAACTGCGACACAACCCGAAAGTTTAAGTAGGAAACAAAGATCTTTGGTAAAACTTTTCTCAAATCTGATATTTGTCCACCATGTTACCACGAGATTCTTCCGTAAAATTTCCAAAGCAACTTCCCGCATTAAAGCAGGTGGTGCTGCTTCATCCACAAAATGAAATCCGGTTTCGCCTGTTGTCTGAATAAGTTCTTCCATTCTGTCAACTAAAATTTTGGCAGAAATAGGTTCGTATATTTTAATGTAATCTAAAGAAATATCACAAAATGTGCATTTTCCCCAATAGCAACCGTGAGCCATTGTGAGTTTATTCCATCTTCCGTCGCTCCACAAACTGTGCATAGGATTGGCAATCTCAATAACGGAAATGTACTGATCTAATTGTAAATCAGAATAGTCCGGTGTTCCCACTTGTGCCTGTTTGTAATCTGGTCTTACGGAATTATTTTTATAAATCACTTCTCCATTTTCCAGAAGAAATGTTCGCTTAAATTGAGATCCTTTGTTTTGCTCAGATTGACTGATATTCTCAAATAATAATTCGATAGGCAATTCGCCATCATCTAAAGTAATAAAATCGAAAAATTCAAAAACTCTTTTGTCCTTCACTTCCCGCAATTCTGTATTAGGAAAACCACCACCCATTGCTGTTTTAATGTGCGGATAATTTTCTTTAATATATTTTGCACAGCGAAAAGCAGAATATAAATTTCCTGGGAACGGTATCGAAAAACAAACTAATTTTGGCTGAACGAGTTCTAGGTTTTTTTCTAATATTTTTAAAGTAATCTCATCAATAAAAGTTTGGCTTCCATTTAACTTTGAATACAATTCATCAAAAGAATTTGCACTTTTCCCCAATCTTTCTGCATATCTGCTGAAACCAAAATCTGAATCTATATGCTCAAGAATGTAATCAGATAAATCTTCTAAATATAATGTAGCCAGATGTTTAGCTTTGTCCTGTAAACCCATATTTCCGAAAGCAAATTCCTTATCATCTAGTTGATTGAATCTGGAAGCTTCGGGTAAAAAAATTCATAGAGCAAATCTGTCTTGCCAAAGTTGGATTTTTATTTTGCAGAAATGAAATAACTTGATCGATGGTTTTGATGTATTCTTCGCGTAAAGCAAAAATTCGCTGTGAATTGTCAGAACTGTTTTTTAAGTCTATTTCTTTCGCAAAAATTCTTTGAATTCCGTCTTTTGAAAATAACTCCAGAATTACCTCAATTCCTAAATCAATCTGAAAGCCTGAAATATTTTTGGTATTCAGAAAACCTTTAATATAAGCTGTAGCAGGGTAAGGCGTATTGAGTTGCGTAAAAGGTGGAGTAATTAGAAGAAGATCTTTCAAAAGTAATTTTTTGCAAATTTATGGGTTTAAAAGGAAAAGGAAGAAAATTTTTTGAATAAATAATATTATAAACTATGTTTGTCATTCCGGAGGAATCTCAACAAAGAAAATCAAAACTTAGATTCCTACCGAATGACAATCATATCGCTGAAGTATT
Source organism: Ditylenchus weischeri (assembly GCA_029231635.1). Lineage (NCBI taxonomy): Eukaryota > Metazoa > Nematoda > Chromadorea > Rhabditida > Anguinidae > Ditylenchus > Ditylenchus weischeri. The sequence continues at coordinate 54,191 of JAMRYI010000802.1, read as the reverse complement.
GAGAAAATAGGAAATAAGTTTCTGTTATTATTCTTCTGATAAAAAGCTAAAAAAACCGCCAGAAAGATTCTAACGGTTTAATTATAATGAATTGAAAATCAGATTACATTTGCTTGTACTCGATATTCATTTCTTTTTCCATTTCTGCGTAAACTCCAGATTCTAATTTTTCTTTGATGCCTTCGAAAGCTGCCAAAGTTTCATTAATTTCTGAATCTGTATGCGAAGCGGTAGGAATTAATCTTAACAAAATCATTCCTTTAGGAATTACAGGATAAACAACTACTGATGTAAATACTCCATAGTTCTCTCTTAAATCTTTAGCTAAGAGAGTTGCCTCAATAGTAGTTCCCCCTGTATGAAAACAGGAGTAACACAAGTATTTGTATTTCCAAGATTGAAACCTCTTTCTTTCAGTCCGTTTTGAAGTTTATATACGTTTTCCCAAAGTTTATTCTTAATTTCAGGACGTGTTCTTAATAATTCCAATCTTTTTAAACCTCCGATTACCATTGGCATTGTAAGAGATTTAGCAAAAATCTGAGAACGAAGATTGTATTTTAAAAAATCTGATGATGGTTTCATCTCCCGCAAGAAATGCTCCGAAACCAGCCATAGATTTTGCAAAAGTAGAGAAGTAAACATCAATCTGATCTTGGCAACCTTGTTCTTCACCAGCTCCGGCTCCTGTTTTACCCAAAGTTCCGAAACCGTGTGCATCGTCTACCAAAAGTCTAAAATTGAACTTCGATTTTAGATCACAGATTTCTTTCAGTTTTCCCTGCATTCCTCTCATCCCGAAAACTCCTTCGGTAATTACGAGAATTCCACCTCCGTTTTCTTCAGCTACTTTGGTTGCTCTTGCTAGGTTTTTTTCTAAACTTGCAATATCATTATGTTTGAAAGTAAAACTTTTTCCCATATGAAGACGAACTCCGTCAACGATACAAGCGTGAGAATCTGCATCATACACAATAACATCGTGTCTTGTAACCAATGCATCGATAGCAGAAACCATTCCCTGATAACCGAAGTTCAATAAATAAGCAGCCTCTTTTTGTGTAAATTCTGCCAATTCTTTTTCCAATTGCTGATGTTGTTGGGTTTCTCCGGACATTGCTCTTGCGCCCATCGGATAAAACATTCCGAATTCTGCAGCCGCTTTTGCATCTGCTTCCAGAACTTCAGGATGATTACAAAAGTCCTAAATAATCATTAGCACTCCAAAAAATCACATCTTTTCCTTGAAATTTCATTCTCGGACCAATCGGACCTTCCAGTTTTGGAAATACAAAATATCCTTCTGCGTAATCTGCAAACTGACCAAGCGGTCCAGGATTTTGTTTTATTCTTTCAAAAATATCTACCATTGTAATGAGTATGTTTTTATGTAAAAAAAGCCTTTTATAAATTACTAAAAGGCTTAATCTGTATTTCTTTATTATTGATTATTTGATGTATTCGGTTTTGAAAACTTCATCATAGTTGTGTACACAATTATTAATGAAACCTTGTTCTGCCATCCATTTATCACTGTACACTTTTGTAATGTAACGTGAACCGTGGTCAGGATAAATCATCACAATAAAATCATTTTCTGTAAACTCGTGAGATTGTGCATATTGTATTAATCCCTGCGTTACTGCTCCTGTTGTGTAACCTCCCATTATCGCTTCTTTTAAAGCAATTTCGCGGGTTCTGTAAGCAGACATTTCATCGTTTACTCGTACAAATTCATCTACTTTATCAAAAAGAAGGGCAGAAGGGATTAAATTTTTTCCCATTCCTTCAATTTGGTAAGGATGTACATCTTCTTTATGAATTTCTCCTGTCTCATGATAACTTTTCAAAATAGATCCGTCTGCATCTACACCGATGATCTTAATATCAGGATTTTTTTCTTTCAGGAATTTTGCAGATCCGGAGAGCGTTCCACCAGTTCCTGTACATGCAAAAAGATGAGTAATTTTTCCTTCGGTCTGTTCCCAGATTTCGGGACCTGTAGTCTGATAATGCGCATCTACATTCAATTCATTAAAGTATTGATTGATGTAAACCGAATTGGGGGTTTCTGCAGCAATTCTTTTTGCCACTTCATAATATGATCTTGGGTCATTCGCAGGTACATTTGCAGGACATATATATACTGTAGCACCAAGAGCTTTCAGATAAGCTATCTTTTCAGCTTTCGTTTTGTCACTCACAGCAAGAATACATTTGTATCCTTTAATGATGCAAACCATGGCAAGTGAAAAACCTGTATTTCCGGAAGTTGTTTCTACAATAACAGAATCTTCCTTTAATAAACCTTTTTTCTCAGCGTTTTCTATAATATGTAATGCAATTCTGTCTTTAGTAGAATGTCCTGGATTATATGATTCTAACTTGGCATAAACTTTTCCTGGAATCTCTTTAGTTACTTTATTTAATTTTACTAAAGGGGTGTTCCCAATTAAGCCAAGAATATTATCGTAAACATTACTCATTATTTGTTATTTTTTTCAAATAAAAATCTGACCGCAAAAATACAAAAAAATAAATAATTTTTAAACTTTTCATAAATTATAAGTGTTTAAAGTAGAATTATATCTTTTTAAGCATCCCTATGTAGCCTCGGAACGCTGACAAAAAGCAAGCCAATCTTTTAAATTTTGTTAAAATCAACATAAAATGAAGTAAAAACCTTATTTTCGCACTAATTGATTTTATACTATGAAAAACTGGACTTTTAGGCAATGGAACACCCTTCTCGGATGGGTGATATTCGTCATTGCATTTTTCACGTACTTATCAACGATAGAACCCAATTTTAGTTTTTGGGATTGTGGTGAGTATATCTCTTCAGCCGTAAAATTAGAAGTAACACACGCACCGGGAGCAGCTTTGTTCCAGATTGTGGGTGCTGTTGCTGCAATGTTTGCGTTTGGGAAAGGTGAAAATTATTCTGTGGTAATTAATGCAATGTCTGCATTATTCAGTGCATTTACAATTTTATTTTTGTTCTGGACGATTACTCATTTTGTGAGAAGACTTCTTAATAAAGATTTTGAGGAAGTTACCAAACATCAGGAAATTGCTATTCTTTTTGCCGGAGTTATTGGTTCACTTTGCTTTACCTGGTCAGATACTTTCTGGTTTTCGGCAGTGGAAGGTGAAGTTTACTCTATGGCTTCTCTGTTTATTGCAATTTTAGTCTGGCTGATTACAAAGTGGGAGAATGAATATAAGGAATCTGACAATGAACGCTGGATAATCCTTATTTTCTTTGTTGTAGGACTTTCTGTGGGTGTTCACATGATGTGTATGTTGGCAATTCCTGCAATTTGCTTAGTATATTACGCAAGAAATTATGAATTTACCTGGAAAAACTTCCTTTGGGCAAACGCAATTACATTAGGAATATTAATTATTGTTTTCAAGATTATTTTCCCGGTAATCATGTCATTATTCGGAAAGCTAGAAATATTTTTTGTCAACGGAATAGGTTTACCTTTCCATTCAGGAACGATTGCAGGTTTTATTATTTTGGTTGCTATCTGTTATTTCATTTTGAAATATGCGAGACAGGCAAAGAAAAATATTTACCAGACGATTGCTTTATCGGTGGTGTACATGATGATTGGTTTCTCTTGCTGGATGGTAATTCCTATCAGAGCCAATGCTAATCCGCCAATGAACTTAAATGATCCGGATACTGCAATTGGTATGCTTGATTATTACAACAGAGAACAATACGGAGACTGGCCAACGATATACGGACAGAACTATACTGCATTTCTGGATAATAGCGGGATTGAGAAAAATGAAGACGGAAGTTTTAAAACAAACAAGACCGGTGAAGTTTTTGAAAAAAGACGAAAAAACAGGAACGTATAGAAAAACAAGCGAGCGTTTCAATTATGTGTTCAATAAGTCTCATGTGAGTTTAATGCCGAGAATGTTCAGTGAAGACAAAGACGTTATGGCGAACTACATTTCGATGTACGGGGCACCGGATTTTCAGTTTAATTATGCTAATGAGCAAATTGCTGATGATCCGCAAGCTAAGGAGATTTTCAATGAACTAAGAGCAAAATATGAAGATAAATCCATTACTGCATCAGATTATTTAAAGGTAAAACCTTATGAATTGATTACTGTTCAGAGACCTTCTTTTGCTCAGAATATGGATTATTTTATCACTTTCCAAAATGGATATTATTACTTTATCAGATATCTGTTATGGAATTTTGTAGGAAGACAGAATGATCTTGAAGGACACAGTGAAATTACCAATGGAAACTGGATTTCAGGAATTTCATTTATTGATAATGCTTTGGTAGGAAGCCAGGATGCAATGCCAGCAAAATTCAAAAACGAAAGTACAGTAGTATTTTTCTTCTTACCATTATTGTTGGGAATCATAGGATGTTACTTCCAGTTTATGAGAGATTTCGGAAGATTTTATGCACTTCTTTCATTGTTTATCTTAACAAGTGTGGGAATTGTTTTTTATACAGGAATGAAGCCTTTCGAGCCAAGAGAAAGAGATTATGCAGTAGTAGGTTCCTTCTATGCCTTTGCCATTTGGATAGGACTCGGAGCGGGAGCAATTCTCTGGTTTTTGCAGTCTAAAGTAAAATCTAATGTTGCCAATATCGGTTTCGGATTGGTTTTAATGGGAATCCCCTTAATGATGGGCTTCCAGAATTATAATGTTCATGACAGAAGCGGAAGATATACAGCGTACGATTACTCTTATTCAATGTTGAAATCTTTACCAAAAGATGACATCTTATTTGTTTACGGTGATAATGATACGTATCCGGTTTGGGCAATGCAGGAAACTGAAAGATTCCGTGATGATGTGAAAGTAGTCAACTTTACTCTTCTTTCAACACCGTGGAATATTGATCAGGTAAAAAGAAAGACTTATAATGCAAGTCCGATCCCGAGTCAGTTAACGCATGAAGATTACAGAGATGGTGTAAATGATCAAATCTATTTGATGAAAAAAGATGACTGGAAGGGAGTTTTAAGCAATCTTAAGGAATCTGGCGCACCTGAAGAAATGCTGAAACCGTTTGAGAAATATCTGGTTCAGGATTCTATGACTTTAAAAGAAGCTGTGAATTTCCTTAAAATAAAATCTCCTGAAAAAGATGAAGTTTTGAAAATGATCTTCGGAGAAGCTCGTTACGAGAAATACAATTTCTTACCGGTAAACAAATTTATTTTACCCGTAAATAAAGCAAACGCTGTAAAATCAGGAATTATTAATGCTTCAGATTTGCCAAATACGGTTGATCAGATCATGATTACATATAAATCAGGAACTTTATATAAGAACAATCTGATGATGTTTGATATTCTGGCAAACTTTGACTGGAAGCGTCCGATTAATTTCTCTTCTGGCGGAGTTTATGACAGCGAAAACATCTTCTTCTTAGATGAATATCTTCAGTTTGACGGGTTCAGTTACAGATTGGTTCCTATTCAGACACCTAGAAGCAACGATGGCGAATTGGGCAAAGTAGATGCGAATTCTTTATATAATGTTGTGAAAAACTTCCGATGGGGGAATTTTAAAGACTTAAATGTACATTTTGATGAGACGGCCACATCTAATATCATGAGTTACAGAGGTTCTGCAAGCAGAGCAGCAGCAGCTTTAGCATTATCTGGACAGAAAGGGAAAGCTTTAGAAATTTTAGATTTAGCTTCAAAAGAAATTCCAGCAGAAAAATATAATGATCCACGTTCTTTAAGTTCAATGGTTTACGGTTATATTGTTGCAGGTCAAGAACAAAAGGGTCTTCAACTTGCTGAGATTCTTAAAAAAGGTATTTTTGAAGAATATGATTATTATTTAACGCTAAGCAAATCTGACCAGAGATTTTTAGGAAGACAGATGAGATCAAAACCAATGGAATATTCTCTTGTGGTCTCTGCAGTTACAGATGCTTACAAAAAGATTGGTCAGGAAGAGAAAGCGTATGCTTATTTGGTAAAATCTATTGAGCCGATTGATAAGAAATTTAATGTATTTATTAAAGATCTTCAGCAGATGGGTAAAGAAAAAGCAACGAAAGAATCTGAAAATGTTCAGAAAATCACTCCTTTTTATCAATATTTATTTGATGTGATGGAACCTTTTGATTCTACTTACTCCAAGGAAAAAGAAGATCAGATCACCAACGCGATCATCAAAGCAACACAATAGAAATTTATTTTTCATATACTTAAAACGGGACTTCGGTTCCGTTTTTTTTATGTTGATATTCAAAAATATTAAGATTATATTTGTGCATCAAAAAAACGCAATGGCCGAGAACAATAATAAGAATCTTCCCCTATACGCTGTAATTTTTGCAGTGATTGCCAAACTTTATTTTTTACTGACGCATCACATTCAGGAAGATGCTTTCATCACGTGGAGAGTTGCCCAGAATTTATTGGATTACGGAGTGATTGGTTTTAACGGTGATACAAAAATTTCTGCTTCTACCACTCATTTGTATGTTTTTGTTTCTTATTTTTTTAATTTAATTTTCGGAAAAGAGAACTTCATCGAACCACTTTTGATTCTGAATACCATTCTTTTTACCATCGGAAGTTTATTTCTATCTCATTTACTATTAAAAAATCCTTGGCATAAAGCAATTTTTATTTTCTTATTCGGACTTTTACCACCTTCCATAAAAATATCAATACTAGGAATGGAGTACGGAATTTTGTTTTTCTTTGAGATGGCTTTGTTGTATTACGGATTCAAAAAAGACAAAAAATGGGCATTAATTGTATTTCCTGTTTTAATTTTATTTACGAGAATCGATACTGTTATTTTTCTTGGGATTGTATTTTTAGTTGATGTATTCTGGAATAAAAAAATTAAATGGTTCTATGTTTTAGGTGGAATTTTAGGAGTTTCCGCTGCATTAGCATTCAACTGGTTTTATTTTGGTGAAATTGTAAATAATACGATTATTGCCAAAAAGCTGGCTTATGACAGAGTATATACTTTACATCAGGATTTAGAATATTTCAGATTAAATTATGGTAATTTCTGGGGAATGCTGAAACTTCCGGGAGATTTTAATCCGATAACTATTGTCATTGCAATTTTTGAATTGTTGTGCTTTATTTTTCTAATCAGGCAGAGTGAAAAAAGAAATTACTTTCTCTGGATGATCTTTCTTTTTGCATGGGCGAAACAAATTATTTTCCTTTCGCAAAAAAGTCTTTTCGACTGGTATTACTGGGTTCCGCAGATTTTGCTTTTTGTGCCCGTTTTGATATTTGTTTTAGAACAAAAGGTAAAAAGAAACTGGTGGCTTTCAGCATTAATTGTTGTCTATATTCTGCCAATGTTAGCTTTCCAGACTATACATTCTATTGCCACCGGAAACGGAGAATGGAACTACAGAAGATCTATAGGATTATTTCTGAACACCTATGAAAAAGACAAAAAACAGTGGATTTTACTGGAACCTGCAGGATATATTCCTTACTTTTCAGGTTTAAAAACTATTGACGAAGTAGGGTTGGTAGATAAACAGATTCAGGAAGAAATAAAAAAAGATAAACCTCATTACTGGCTGAATACAGTAAAAAAAAGAAAGCCCAAATATCTGTTGTCATACAACAATTTATTTGAAGGCAAAGATAGAGTTTATTACAAAGCTCATTACAAATTATTAAACGAATTCAGGATAAACAATCATTTACAGAGCGACAATAAAATTCTTGAAAAAATCTATAAATTGAAGCCTTCCGGAACTGATTATAATTTGTATGAAAAGATTAAAGATTAAAGATACTCTAAAACTCTAAAACATGAAATACTGTGCCTTCCTACGTGGAGTAAATGTAAAAGGAACTTCTATGAAAATGGCTGAAGTTTGTGAGGTTTTTAGAAGTGCGGGTGTGAAAGATGTAGTATCTGTTTTAGCTTCAGGAAACATCATTTTTTCATCGGAAGAAAAAGTAGAAGATTTGAAGAAGTTTCTTGAAAAATCAATGTCTGAACATTTTAATTATGAAGCTTTTTTATTTGTAAAATCTCAGAAAGAAATTGAAAATTTTTTGAATTCAAATCCGTTTGATAAAAATGAAGATCTGCATGTATATACTTTTATAGGAAATAATGAAATTGAGAAAGTGCTCATGAAGGAGTTTGAAAATTCTACAAAAGCTGAAAATGAAGAAGGGAAAATAGTAAATAATATTTTTTATTGGCAAATCCCAAAAGGTAATACTTTAGATTCTACATTCGGGAAAATTTTAGGTAGAAAAAATCTTAAAGACCAGTTTACAAGTAGAAATATTAATACATTTGAGAAAATTTTGAAAAAGTTGTAAGAGTCTGCAAATAAACTGAGTTTTTGTCATTCCGAAGGAATCTAAACTGTTTAATTTTCAACATTTTGAGATTCCTTCGGAATGACAAACAAAATTTTAAAATCTAAGTTATTACTAATTAAGTATATTCATTTTAAAGATTTTAATTTATTTCCAATTCTGAAACTTTATAAGTATTTTTACTGAACTTTTTAATTCAAGTAAAAATGATTCAATACTTAGACAACATACAACACAAAGATTCAAAAACCTTTTTTTTAATTGCAGGTCCGTGCATCATCGAAGGGGAAGATATGGCGCTCAGAATTGCTGAAAAAGTAATTGAACTGACCAATAAATACAATATTCCATATATTTTTAAAGGAAGTTTTAAAAAAGCCAACAGAAGCAGAGTAGATTCTTTTACCACAATAGGTGAAGAAAAATCTTTGGAAATTCTTAAAAAAGTAGGGGAGACTTTTAATATTCCTACTACCACAGATATTCATGAAAACGAACATGCAGCTTTGGCGGCTCAATATGTTGATGTTTTGCAAATTCCGGCATTTTTGGTTCGTCAGACAGATTTACTGGTTGCAGCTGCAAAAACAGGAAAATGTATTTCATTGAAAAAAGGGCAGTTTCTTTCTCCGGAATCGATGAAATTTGCTGTTCAGAAAATTACAGATTCAGATAACCAAAAGGTAGCCATTATTGAAAGAGGAAATTCTTTCGGATATACCGATTTAATAGTTGATTACAGAGGGATTCCTACAATGAGAGAATACGCTCCTGTAATTTTAGATGTCACACATTCTCTTCAGCAGCCAAATCAAAGTTCAGGAATTACAGGAGGAAGACCAGAATTAATAGAAACTGTTGCCAAAGCAGGAATTGCAGTTGGAGCAGACGGAATTTTCATAGAAACACATCCTACACCGGAAACGGCTTTATCTGATGGTGCAAACATGCTTCGTTTAGATTTATTAGAAGATTTGTTACAAAAACTGACAAGAGTTAGAGAATCCATTTTGTAATTGTTAAAAAATCCTTAATTTTAGAATTCTAAATAATTTCTTTTGAAAAAACTAGTTTTACCACTGAGCCTTATGGTTCCGATGTTAGTATTCTCACAAAACAAAAAGCGAGATACAACAAGAACAACAGATATTGAGGAAGTCGTTTTCCAGAAAAAAGTAGTTGGAAGTACGAATGACCTTACTACCGTAAAAATATCTGCAAAAGATGCTCAGAATGTTGCCAGCATTTCCGGAGGTATTGAGGGGATTATAAAAACTTTGCCTTCTGTAAACTCAAATACAGAGCTGTCTTCCCAATATATGGTTCGTGGTGGAAACTATGATGAAAACCTTATTTACATTAATGATATTGAGATTTACAGACCTTTTTTGATCAGAAATTCTCAGCAGGAAGGTTTAAGTATCATTAATCCGGATATGGTTTCTACAGTCAATTTCTCTGCAGGAGGTTTTGAACCGCGATATGGTGATAAAATGTCTTCAGCTCTTAATATCTATTACCGTGAACCTGAAAAATTTGAACTTTCGGGGGAAGCAAGTTTAATCGGAGGAAGATTAACAACTGGTTTAGCTTCAAAAAATAATAAACTGACTGCTTTATTTTCAGGAAGATATAGAAATACGAATCTCGTTCTGAATACACTAAATGAAGACACCGATTTTAATCCGAAATATTTTGATTTTCAGACGTATCTGAATTATCATGTGAGTGAAAAATTCACAATGTCATTTATTGGATATTATTCTAAGAACGACTACGAAATGTTTCCCAAAGAACGATCTGTAGATTTCGGATCTCTTCAAAGGCCGATTAATCTTTCTGTTTTTTACAATGGTAAAGAAAACGATCAGTATAAAAATATGATGGGAACGTTCTCCATGAACTATAAACCGTCTGATAAATGGAGATTTACTCTTGACAGTTTTGCGTATCAGAACAGAGAAAAAGAATATTATACTATTGCTTCAAGCTACATTTTGCAGACTTTTGATCCTATTACAGGAAATCCTGTTACATCGTATGATGTTGGCGGACAGATAGAACACGCAAGAAACGATCTTTTTGTAAGAACTTATGGAACACAATTCAGAACCCGTTTTTCACCCAATGTAAATACGGATATTGAAGTAGGTTTTAAATTTGAAAAAGAAAATCTAAGCGATCTTACCAACGAATATAAACTGGTAGATTCTTCGGGGTACAGTATTCCGCATCCCGTTGATGATCCGAGATTTCCGGATGTTTCAGATTTAGATTTATACTACAGCATTGTAGGAAATAATAAAATAGAGCCTACGAGACTTTCAGCTTATGCACAATATTCTCAGAAGTTTTTCTGGAATTCGAGTAAAGTTTTCATCAATGCAGGGGCGAGAGTTGCACATTGGAGTTTTAATGATGAAACCATATTTTCACCAAGAGCACAGTTTGCAATAAAGCCGGATTGGAATACCGATATGTTATTCAGATTATCCGGAGGAATTTATTATCAGGCGCCATTTTATAAAGAAATTAAAGATCTGAACGGAAATTTTAACCAAAATATTAAATCCCAACGTTCTATTCAGGCAATTTTAGCCAATGATTTTGAATTTGAATACGATGACCGTCCGTTTAAACTTACAACTGAGTTGTATTATAAAAAGATGGATAATCTCATTCCGTACTATATGGATAATGTGAGAATCCGTTATTCCGGCAAAAACAATGCAACGGGTTATGCTTATGGAATTGATACACGATTGTTCGGTGAATTCGTTCCGGGAGTAGATTCTTGGTTATCTGCAAGTTATGCAAGAATTTACGAAAATATCGATGGGAGAGGAGATATACCAAGACCTACAGATCAAAGATTCAGATTTGCTATGTTTTACCAGGATTATATGCCGAAATTTCCTCAAATGCGTGTGAATCTTACGTTAACTTACGCAATGGGATTACCAAACGGAGCACCTGTTTTCACAGATCCTTATCAGTATCAGAAAACTTTGCCTTCTTATAAAAGAGTAGATTTAGGATTATCGTATGCTTTTGTAGATGCTAAAGCAAAGAAACAGAGTTATGGCTTCCTGAGTAATTTTGATGAACTCACTTTAGGAGTACAGGTTTTCAATGCATTTAATATCAATAATACCGTTTCTAATCAATGGATTACAGATGCAAATACCAATTTAATGTATCCTGTTCCTGTTCGTTTAACGGGAAGATTCTTTAATGTAAAGCTTGAATTTAAAATTAAATAGTAATAGTAAGCTTCTGATTCTTCAGGAGTTTTTTTTATTTTCTGATTAATTCAATTAAATTTGTCATCATTATAAATTTTAAAAAATGAAAAAACATATCATCACATTTCTGTTTTCAATGTTGGCTTTTGTTTCGGCTACTGGACAGTCAAAATCAAACCCGCAATTGGTGAAGCTTTATCAAAATTACATTTCGGTAAAGTCTGCTTTAGCTTCTGATGATGCAAAGAAAACATCGATGGCGGCAAATGATTTCTTAAAAACTGCTGCTGCAATCAATTCAAAAATAATTGGTGAAAAGAATTTACTGTCAATAAAAGCTGATGCCAAATCTATTTCTCAGGCAAAAAGTATTGATGCTCAGAGAAAATCTTTTTACAAATTATCTGATGTAATGATTGATGTGGCAAAAGATAATAAACTGTCTGATAAAACGATTTTCGTACAGTATTGTCCGATGGCAAAAGGAAGCTGGATGAGTAACGAAAAACAGATCGTAAATCCTTATTACGGTAAATCGATGCTTGATTGTGGTTCTGTAAAGTCTGAAATTAAGTAAATTTTCTCCGAAATACAATTAAAAAAAGAAACTCAATTTGGGTTTCTTTTTATTTTAAAGCTGTCGAATTTTTGTTTATTTTAAATTTTTCAATTCAATTAAAAGCTTGTTTTGTTTATCAATAAATTTTTCTAAACTGTCAGTTTTTAAAGGATGAGCATTTTGATATTTTTCAATTTCCGGAAGTGTTTTTCTGATCTTGAAAGCAGAATATTGATTGTAAATTAATTCATTATTTCGATTAATTTCTAGACCTAATTCTCTGAGTTTTTTCTCTTTTAAATAATTTTTATCAGCACTTATTTTAATTACTTCTAAAATCTGTTTTTTTAATAGAGAATCTGTGATATTATTTGCAATGTTTTCAACATCTGAGTAATACTCAGATGATTTATTTATTATTTCCTGATTAATATTCGTTACCTTTTCTTTGTCCTCATATAATGCTTTAATTTTATCATCTAGTTTTTTAAGATTTTCATCATTTTTAATTTGCTCATTATAAATGGCATCTAGAATATTCTGACCTTTACTAAATCTGGTATAAGAAGTAGTTGAACTAGCATTTTCTACTGCATTATCAGTTTCTATATTCTTTTGTCCACAAGAAAAGAATAATAAAAGAGAAGAAGCAAAACATATTTTTTTCATATTGATTAATTTTTTAAGTTGAAGATACTTCAAAATTAATTACAAAAAAAAACGGAGCCTGAAAAATCAAGCTCCGCTAGTCATTATGTAAACTAAAATTATTTACCTAAATAAGACTTCAAAATCTTACTTCTGGTATTGTGTTTAAGTCTTTTGATTGCTTTTTCTTTAATCTGACGAACTCTTTCTCTCGTAAGATCGAAAGTTTCCCCGATTTCTTCTAACGTCATAGGATGTTTTCCGTTCAATCCGAAGTATAATCTTACCAAATCTGCCTCTCTTGGCGTTAAAGTATTCAGTGCTCTTTCAATTTCAATCTGAAGAGATTCAAGCATCAAATCTTTATCCGGACTTGGAGATTCACCAGAACGCAAGACATCATACAAGTTAGAATCTTCACCTTCTACAAGCGGCGCATCCATAGAAAGGTGACGACCACTGTTTTTCATAGATTCTTTAATATCTTCTTCGCTCATATCAAGAACTTCAGCCAATTCTTCCGGAGAAGGTGGTCTTTCGTTTTCCTGCTCAAGGTGAGCATAAGCTTTATTGATTTTATTAATAGAACCAATCTTGTTCAGCGGTAATCTTACAATTCTCGACTGTTCTGCCAAAGCCTGTAAAATAGACTGACGAATCCACCAAACGGCGTAAGAGATAAATTTAAAACCTCTTGTTTCGTCATATCTTTTTGCAGCTTTCATCAATCCTAAATTCCCCCTCATTAATTAAATCGGGAAGAGAAAGACCCTGATTCTGGTATTGTTTAGAAACTGAAACTACGAAACGAAGGTTGGCTTTGATTAGTTTTTCCAACGCGACTCTATCGCCGGCGCGGATTTTTTGTGCCAAATCTACCTCTTCGTCTGCTGTAATCAATTCAACTTTACCGATTTCCTGCAAATACTTGTCTAGTGAAGCAGTTTCCCTGTTGGTTACCTGCTTGGTTATTTTTAATTGTCTCATTTATTTTATCTCAGAAATAGAGTTATAATATATTATACGTTTCAAATAACAAAAAGGTTACACTTATTTTAAATATTTTTTTATTTAATTAAAATGATGTTGAGAATTTTGTTGTAAATTATCGCTCTTGTTTTATAAGATATACCTTTCATCACTTTGAGAGATTTATTTGAAATTGCATCAGAAGTTTGATGTATAAGAATAAAAAAAAGTGAAACCGAAGTTTCACTTTATATCGTACTATTTATATTGACTTTTAGAAAAGGTCATTCAATAATTTAGCTAGTCTCAAACCTCCGTAAAGAAGCTGTCTTTCCATGGTATCATTAAATTTATACTGATAATCGTAAGAAAGCTTAGAGTCATTAGGAGTTTGTGTGTAGATTTTATTGGCAATCTGATGAGAATCATACAACCAGGTTTCTAATGTTCCTGACTGAATTTTTGCTACCTCATCTTTAGATTTAATATCCAGAAGTTTGGCATATTCTGTATAGCTGTATTTTTGAGAATCTACTAATTTTCCGTCCCAAACTGAGTGCAGATTTGTTTTTTCTCCAAAATAAGTTACATTAATTTTGTTTCCGCCTAAATCTTCAGATCTTCCGGTGTGCATCGGCTGAGAAAGATCTCCCATCATGTGAATAAGAAAAATTAAAGCAATTTTTCTGTCTTTTTCTGAAGTTTTTTTGTCTTTTATCTGTGCAGATAATGTTTGAATCTGAGAATACAGACTTGCTCCAGACTGTGCTTTCAGATTCTTTTCAAAAGCAGCCAGATCTGTTTGAGTATCTACATTTACATAATGCCAAGCGGAAGTCTGCTTCCAAACTCCTGTAGTGTCAGATTTTATGAAATCTGGCCAGTTTGCCCAATAGGCAAGACGTTCCTGCCCCATCATTTTTCTTATTTCTCTTCTTGCTTTACCAGACAAATGGTTTTCTGCAATTTCTGCAATCACACGATGTCCCGTCAATCCCCATGCAAAAGAATATACCGAACTCGACATCATTAATAAAAGCAGGATTTTAGAATAAATACTTTTCATTTTTTAGTAATAATTTTAGAACCGCAAAGATAGGGTAGACTTTCGGAAAAACAGATCATTATACTTTCTTTTCTTATGATATTTTGGGTGTGTTAAAGAAATTTAATCTCTATTGTTTTTATAATATGATTCTAAATTTTAATTTCATAGTAACAATTCAATGTTTTATCACTAAATTAGAGTAACAATATTTAAAAAATTTGAAATAAATATTTTTTCAGATTCTACAGATATATTATCTTTATGCCAACCACAATCACAAAACGAAAATATGTACCACAACAACGTTGTAGATATGCATTACAATAAGCTGCAGACAGATTTTAAAGCTGAAGCAGTTGCTGTAAATCTTCTTAAATATCATCGTGCAGTAAGCAATATTTTTATCGAAAGAATCGGGATTAACGACAGAGCTTATCTTAAGGATATTAAAAGTATTTCCAGCCAATATCTGGGTTTCGATGAAGAAGTTCTGAGCATAAAAACCTATAGAGAAGGAATTTATGACTATTTACCTGAAGGACTTTTTCATCCGCCATCTCTAAATACATCAAGGAAGAATGTTGAAAATGTGGTGAATGAAATCAGAAAGCAAAAAAGGGTAGAAGAAGATGCAAGAAGATTTTTTCAGCCTTTTGAGCTCGAAATTTTCTTTACCGAAATTGGCGCATTGCTGAAAGAGCAGGATTTTGATCTGGCAAGCGAAACAGATTCTCTTCTGAAGGTTTTTTCAGAACTTTGGCCCGTTATAAAGCTACTCGATAAAAAAAGTGCCTATATTTTTATTCATATTTTGCCCTTTTTTCATCAAATAAGAGGAGATAAAAAATGGTTTGAACGCTGTATGTCTTCATTTTTACAGGTTCCGGTGGAAATTACCTTTACTCCGAATGTTATTGACAGGTTTGAAGAAGAAGATGATTCTATACTTCTGGGAAATTCACGATTGGGAATTACTTATATTCCGAGTGGAAAACACATGGATGGCGAAAGAAACTGGATTGTAAATATAGGACCGATTCCATACGAAGAAATGAAAAGATATATTCCCGGAAATCCTTTCAGAAAAGTCCTTCAGGCTTTGTACGATTATTGCCTTCCTGTAAATGTAGATATTGAAGAGAATTTTATTACAGAAAAAAAAGAATATTCTTTTTTGCTTGAAAACAGTGAAAGAAATTCTAATAGGCTAGGTTACTCTACTTTTCTGTAATTATTTTTATTATATTTACAATTACCAATCACAATCAATATTAATAAAACTCAATGGAATTTTCATCAGTAAAAGGTGTCTTTTTAAGATATATTTTTGTTCCGTTGCTGGCGGTAATTATGACAGGCATTTTGAGTGTCATCAGAAGAAATCAGCCTGCAATAAAAATAAGAGTAATCATTATCTATGTATTGCTATGCAGTCTGTGTCTGGCAATTCCGGGATTTTTCGGCTTTTCCGGTAATCTTTTCAATCCGTATTATTATCTTATTGCTCAGTGCATTTATTTGTTGCTTGGTATTTTTCATGTCAATTTAATGCACAGGTTTTTCAGAAAACATATACAGTCTTTTGGTCTAAGCATTTTATTTGAAACTGTACTTTCCATCACCTGCGTTCTTTTAGGAGCTTATCTGTTTGTGCTTGTTTTCGGTTGGGTAGGGAAAGATCAGGGATATCCTGTGATGTCTGCAACAAGTATTTTAATCTTTTTTGTACCCCTGGCATTTCATTACTGTTACATACAGTTTATCAGTATTCCTGTAGATATTTATAAAACGTGGAGATATTCTCCGGATCAAAAACCGCCTGATTTTGAAGGTGCCGATTTTGACAGATTGATGGTTTTAAATGTTGAACTGAGTAAAAATCTTGAAAATGCCAATAGATTCAGAATTAAAGCCAAAACTTTACCAACAGGAGTTACTTTCGGCGACTGGTTTTTCCGTGTGGTAGATGATTACAACCATAAAAATCCGAAATCAATCATTCATCTTTCGGATGAAAACCGGGAGTCGTATTACTGGATATTTTACACCAAAAAATCTTTTTTCAGTTTCAGAAAATATATTGATTTTGACGTTGATATAAGTACCAACAATATCTCTGAAAACGAAGTGGTAGTTTGTAAAAGAGTCATTCAGCACGAAGAAGAGGGAAGAAGATCATCATAATCAAAAATTTTAAAAAGTACTACTATGATACAGCCAATCAAGCATTTTGCCATCAATTGGGTCGATGGGATGAAAGTTTCTCAGAGACATCTCAATGATCAGGATAATTTTTTAATAGACACTATAAGAGATGCAAATTCTCTTGCCATTACCAATTACAATTACGGTTTGCTGCCAATTCCTAACGAATTTACAGATAAGACGATTTTTGATGTTCAAAATACGGCAACCAACGATGTGCAGCTTATTATAAAGCATTGTAGTGCCGTTACTTTGGCGGGTTACAGAATAGAACTGAGAGATAGGAGAGTGAGTGTAAAAACGCTTGCGAAATCTATGAACTTAGATGAAAACCAGATCGACGGAGAATATTATATTTTAATTTCTGTAAATCCTTTTGATAAAGTTCCGTTCGGCGATATAGATCCGGAAGAAATTCCGCCACGTCATCCAAACGCACATGCCAGTTATAATATAGAATTATTTGCCGTTTCTTCTCTTAACAGCAGCTATTCCGGAGGAAATTATCTCGTTGTAGGAAAAGTTGATTTTAAAGGAAATATTGCTCAGGTTAATACCAACTTTATTCCGCCCTGTACCTCTGTTCAAAGTCATCCTGTGTTGATAGATTATTACAACGGATATGCAAAATCCATCGGAAACCTTCAACAATATGCATTCAAAATCATTCAGAAAGCTTCTCATAAAAACCAGAATACAGCTTTAGCACTGAATGTGAAGTCTCTCTGTACGGTTTTAGTGAATACTTTTGGAGATATGTATTTTCAATTCAGAAATATTATTCCTTATCAGCCGCCGGTTTTTCTCATCGAAACTTTTGCAAAATTAGCTCTTAAATTGTACAATGCAACACAGGTTCTTGTTCCTGCAGAATTGGAAGAAATGCTGAATTACAGTTTGGAATGGAGCGAAATTGCGCCTCATACCTTATTAAACCAATTGTCGACTGTTGCAGAAACCAATTACAATCATCACAACTGTGGCGAACCGCTTCTTTACATTCAGCAAATGCTAAAAAGTCTGGAAACCATTTTCTCTAAACTGAGCGAACTGGAATATATTGGTCAGAGAAAAGAAAACATTATCGTCAACGAGCAGGAAGTTTCTTCCAATACCAATCCGAAAAGAGGGTGGAGCGTTTTAGACTAATTGTTTTTATATGAATTAATAATCCCAAACTGAATAAGTCTGGGATTTTTATGTTGAAAAATGAAAGATTTATCTCTTAACAAGTATTTTTTCTGTAGCTTTTTTGCTTAAAATTTCCTGCTTTCCGCCGATTTCTACCGTTACAGATTTGTCGAAATCTTCAATCTTAATGATTTTTATTTTGGTATTCAGAAGAAGTTTTCTGTCGGTAAGATAATTCAGAAAAGCATCATCAGAAAGTGTTACCGATGCAAAAATTACATTCTCTCCGACTTTACAGTTGCTTAATTTTTGGAGATCCTGCGAAATAATATTTCCGTCTTTGTCAGGAATGGGTTCTCCGTGAGGATCAAATTTCGGATGATCGAGAATTTCATCCATTTTATCAAAGAATATTTTAGAATGTACGTGTTCCAGCTGTTCGGCAATTTCGTGTACATTTTCCCAGCCAAAATTCATTTTCTGAACAAGAAACATCTCTGTTAAACGGTGTTTTCTAACGACTAAGGCAGCTTCTCTTCTTCCTTTTTTCGGTAACTTTCAGAGGTTTATAGGTTTCGTAAATTACCCACTTTTTTTCAGAAAATTTTTTCATCATGTTATTAACGCTCGGCATTTTTACGTTCAGAAATTTGCTCAGTTCGTTAATGGTTACTTTTCCTTCATTGTCAACTAAATGAAACAAAGCTTTCAGATAATTTTCTTCTGTTAATGTTGTTCTCAAAATGTTAGATGATTTTCATTACAAATCTAACAAAATAATAATTAAAATTTGTTCTTGTTATTTTAAGATTTTTTAATTTTACTGAATGAAATTTTCATTTAAAAACGATTATTCCGAGGGATGTCATCCCAATATTCTGGAAGCCCTTTTACACAGCAATACCAATCAGCAAGCCGGCTACGGTGAAGATGAATATTCTTTAAAAGCTAAAGATTTAATTAAAGAAAAAATAAATAATCACAATGCAGATGTTTATTTCGTTTCCGGGGGGAACTCAGGCAAATTTAATTGTAATTTCTTCAATCTTAAGACCTTATCAATGTGCAGTTTCGGCTTCTACAGGACATATTCTGAACAACGAAACTGGCGCAATTGAAGCGACAGGACATAAAATCTTAAGCATAGAAACTGAGGATGGGAAGCTGAAACCTTCCGATATTCAGACTATTTTGGATAGTCACCGAAATATTCCTCATCAGGTGATGCCGAAACTCGTTTATATATCAAATTCTACGGAGCTTGGAACAATTTATCAAAAACAGGAACTTGAAGAACTTTCTGATTTTTGCCGGAAAAATAATCTGTATTTATTTATGGATGGCGCAAGATTAGGACAAGCTTTGACGTGCGAATTCAATGATTTGAGATTGGAAGATATTGCCAATTTCACCGACGTTTTCTACCTCGGCGGAACTAAAAACGGCGCACTTCTAGGCGAAGCAATTGTGATTACTAATGACAAATTGAAAGAAGATTTCGGATTCCACATCAAGCAAAAAGGGGCAATGCTGGCAAAGGGCAGACTGCTCGGAATCCAGTTTTTGGAATTGATGAAAGATGATCTTTATTTTGATCTTGCAAAACATTCAAATGTTCAGGCGATGAAAATCAAATCGGCTTTTCAGACCAAGGGATTTCAGTTTTTGTCCGAAACTTTTACCAATCAGATTTTCCCGATTCTCAGCAATTCTCAAATTGAAAAGCTGTCAGAAAACTTTGATTTCTATGTCTGGAAAAAGATAGATGCTGAAAATTCTGCGATCCGTTTGATCACTTCCTGGGCGACTTCGGACAAGGTTGTTGAAGATTTTATTAATCAAATTAAAAACCTATAGTTCCAATTAAATGATCAAAATTTTAATTATTTTGTAATTGATTCTGATACTTTTCCATTGCATTCCAAATGTCGAAAAAAGCTTTGTTGCCGGCTTTGTCGGAGAAATTGGTATTGAAAATCATAATTCTTCCAATATTCGATTTTGGATCAAAAAACAATATCGACATGATTCCGGGATCGCCGCCAGTATGACCAATGAATCCAGTGTAACCAAATCCCATAAAGATTCCAACATTATAAGATTCATTGTAAGGATTTTTGGTGTTTCGTTCCGTGAAATTAGATGCCGACAGTTGTGGTTTGAAATATTCTTTATAACTTTCTTTTGTCAGAATGCTTCCGTGGCCGTTGTAACCTTTAATAAGTTCTGTCAAATACTTGCTGAGATCGTGAATGTTTGTAATAAAACCGCCATCAGGATAAGTTACCAATTGATAATAGGGAAGTGGTGTTGTTGGATTCTCGTAAACTCTGGAGAATTTGACAAAATCAACATCATCAAATTTCCAACCGGAGCTTTTCATCTTTAGAGGTTTGAGAATATATTTTTCAGTGAAGTGATCATACGATTCGCCAGTTGCTTGCTCAACAATGAATGCAGCCAGAGCTGTTGCAACATTAGAATATTCATAGATTGTTCCAGGTTTGTTTGCCGAAAAACTCTCCTTATTCCATTTGCCATTTTTCGTCAGAACATTTTCCAGATAATTTCTGAGAGTGATGATCGAGTCGGAAGGATTAAAGGATTGATCATCCTCAAAAGTCATTTTAAGACCCTGCAAATTTTGGTTTGATTTAAGATAATAATTTTTTGAGGAATAAAATTCATTATCAATTATGGATGAAGTGTGAGTCGCTAATTGCCGGATTGTAATTTTAGAATCAGGAAAATTTGAATTTACCACTTTGAAAGGCAAATATTTTTCAATCGGATCGTCTAGTTTTAATTTTCCCAATTCTTGGGCTTTCAAAATCGCAATTCCCGCAAAGGTTTTGGAAACAGACCCAATATTCTGAATCGTTTCAGTTGTATATTTTTTATTATGCTTAATGTCAGAAAATCCAAATCCATTCTCATACAGTATTCCTTTTTTGTTGACAATAGAAACAGAAAAACCATTGAATTTTTTCTGATCATATATTTTATTGATTTCTTCCGTCAAGAGATTTTTTGAATTATCATCTTTTGAAACAGAAGTTGAGCAGGAAATTAAAGTGTAGACGGATATTAATAAAATAGAAAAATTCTTCATCTGATTTTTTTATTACTAGACAATCAAAAATAGTTTTTTATTACATCATTCTTAAAACCAAAAAACTCCCAAAATTTTGGGAGTTTTTAATCTATAATGTTTCCTCTTTCGGAAATTTATATTTCTTCGATATTATCATAATCACCGCTCCGGCAATCATAAACGGAATACTCAAAATCTGTCCCGTATTGAGTCCGGCAAACGAGATAAACTCATTACCTTGTGGCTCTTTTAAAAATTCTACAAAAAAGCGGATTGCCCAAAGGAGGATAAAGAACAAGCCGAACAGCCAGCCTTGCTGGTATTTTTTATCGGTTTTTCTATATAGGAACCAAAGCAGAAAGAAGAGGCAAACATAGCCAAAAGCTTCAAACAATTGCGTCGGATATCTTGGAACTGTAACGCCGTATTCCGAGCTTTGCTGAGGAAATAGGATGGCAAAAGGCGAAGTCGGATCCACCTGTTTTCCGATGATTTCGGAGTTGAAGAAATTTCCCATTCTCACAAAAGCACCGCCGGAAGCCACCACAATTCCGATTCTGTCATAAACCCAAAGCGGATTTTTCTTAATAATTTTATAACTGTAATACAAAGTGGTAGCAATTACCATAATTGCCGCACCGTGACTTGCCAAGCCCGAAAATCCTGTAAAATGCAGACCGCCTTTAGTACTGATCGGCAGGAAAACACTCAGAAAATCCTCTTTGAAAAGCTCCGGCTGATAAAAAATAACGTGCCCCAATCTCGCCCCGAGAATAGTTCCAATCAAGGTATAGGTAAAAAAAGGTTCCAGATATTTCTCATCCACACCATCGATTTTGAAGATTTTTGCCGGAAAAATAATCTGTATCTATTTATGGATGGCGCAAGATTAGGACATGCAATTACTTCAGAAATAAGTGATTTATCTTTAGAAGATATTGCAAAACTGACTGATGTTTTCTATTTGGGAGGCACAAAAAACGGAGCTTTAATAGGAGAGGCGATTATCATTAACAATGCATCTTTGCAACATGATTTTGCATTTAATATCAAACAAAAGGGTGCATTATTGGCAAAAGGAAGATTATTGGGTGTTCAGTTTTTAGAATTGATGAAAAATGATTTGTATTTTGACTTAGCAAAACACGCCAATCAGCAGGCAATGAAAATAAAAAATGCGCTGCTGGAAAAAGGAACAGTTTTTCTTTCAGACACCTATACCAATCAGATATTTCCGGTTTTAAGTCATGATATTATCGAGATTTTATCAGAAAAATTTGAATTCTACGTATGGAAAAATATTGATGAAAAATCTTCTGCAATCAGATTGATTACTTCCTGGAATACTGATGATGAAGCCATTCAAGACTTTATCAGAATAATTGATGAGAATCTGTAAAACAAAAAATGCAACCCAATTGAGTTGCATTTTTTTATATTGAATTACGTAAAACTATTTTACAGCTTTAGAAACCATTGTACAATCTGCGGTTTCTAATTTCTGACCGTCTTTATAAGACACTTTAGATTCATCTACATATTTCATTACACCGTTTTCATCCTTTTGATTTCCAATGCCTTCAAGCAGATTTCCATCTTTCTGAAGGAAGAATAAGTCTCTTTTGCTTTTTGTGCCTTCAGAAGCAAATTCGTAAGTCAGTTTCAGCGTATCACCAGATTTAAAACCTGTAAGATCACCTTTAGAACTGTCTTTTTCACTGTTTTTATAAGCCATTTTTCCTGTAACAGTTCCCAGATTATCATCAATACTTACAAAAACACTGTCTTTGCCGGTAACTCCTAAATAGCAGTAAGATTTAGGACCTAAAGTATCAGCTACGGTTTGAGTAGTATCTGTAAGTGAATCTGTGTTGGTAACTGGCGCATTAGTTTCAACTTTTTTGTTGCAGTTCATTAAAAATAATGATAACGAACCCAGTAGAATGTACTTTTTCATAAATTTTATTTTATGTTAAATTGATTTTATATTGCTAAAATAATCATTGTAATCTAAAGATCTCTAAAATACATAGAAATTTAAACATTTAAATTATACTAAGTACTAAGAATACATTTTAAATTATCTCTTTAAAATATTTAGCCATAATTAAATTCTAATCGCTGAGAATCGCATAAAATTTATTTTCCGGAATATTATTCAGGATTTTGAAAAATAAAATAATGAATTTCCTCAACTAAAAATAATTTGGGTTTATTGGTTTGTTTGTCATTGAGTTTTTCACGGACTTTTCGTCATTGCTTTCTTCGAATTTTCGATTTCCGTAGAAATCTAAATTAGACTTAAAGTTAATACGCTTAGATTCTTCCAGAATGACAAACAAGCATTGTTAATATTAAGCAATAAAAAACTACTCTCTTCGAATTATAAAAAGTCCTATAATTTATATTATGTTAAATAGGATATTTTCAAGGAATTATACTGTGCTGTATTTTAGTTAATTACACTTGTTTAAAGATTGAGCTTGTTTTCACGAAAAAGGCATTTTCTGTTTTAAATTTAGATCTGTAATGAGATTGATATAAATTTATTCTAAGGTATTTTGAGATTATCTTAATTAGAATACTCCTTCAAAAGCTGTCTATAACTCATCAGAATTGTTGACTTGGAAATAAATCCTATAAACTCATTATTTTCTCCAACTACAGGCAAATTCCAGACTCCCGTATCGTCAAATGCCTGAATAATCTCCGATGGATCATTTTTAGGATTAATTGTTACCGGCGGAGCTTTCATCAGTTTAGAAATACTCAATTCTTCGTTATCCTTATTTAAAAGATATGGTCGAAGATCATCTATTGTCAAAATACCTTTCAGGATATTATTATTATCTACTACAGCAAAAATATTTTTCTTGCCATTCATGATCAGATCATACAAATTGGTAATCGGCGCTTCATCATTTATGATCTGAGAATCTTTATCAATTAAATCCTTGGTACGCAATGATGATAAAATATTTTTATCGTGTTCGTGTGTAAAAATTTTCCCCTGCTCTGCCAAAGCTTTCAGTTCGGGAGAAATTGCCGAAAACCATCTTGCCATGAGGTATGAAATCACCGAAACAATCATTAAGGGAATAAAAAGATCATACCCGAAACTCGATTCTGCAATCAGAAATATCGCAGTAAGCGGCGCATACAGTACTCCACTCATGGCTCCTGCCATTCCTACCAAAACAAGATTGGTTACAGGAACGTCTTCAAAACCAATTTGCTGACAAATCATGGCAAATAGAAAACCAAGGGTACCTCCTGCAAAAAGTGAAGGCGCAAAATTTCCCCCATTTCCACCGCTGAAAATCGTGATAGAAGTTGCAAAAACCTTCAAAAGACAGATGAATACCAGGAAAATAATAACTGTCCAGTTTCCGATTTCAAAATATCTGAAAAGACTGTTCTGAATAATAAAATTGGTATTTCCGTTGGTAAAAGCTTTTACAGTATCATAACCTTCCCCGAAAAGCGGCGGAAAAAGCACACACAATAAAGATAATGCAGCACCTCCAATAACTGCTCTTCGTAATCTTGAAACATTGAGACCTTTAATAAAATGCTCAATTTTTTGGGAAACCACAACAAAATAACGTGCATACAAACCCGTCATAATTCCTAAAAGCAGATAATAAGGAATGTTATGATAATTAAATGATTCTCTTGCATGAAATCTGAAAAGAATATCTTCCTGAAGCAGAATTCTCGATAAAAGACTTCCGCAAACTGCTGCTACTACCAATGGAATAAAGTCTGAAAACACAACGCCGGTAAGTATAATTTCAAAAGCAAACATAATTCCTGCAATAGGCGCATTAAATGCAGAGGCAACTCCGGCTGTAGCTCCGGCTGCCAACAAAAGTGTACGTTCTTTATATCCCAATCTGTAAGTCTGTGCAAAATTTGATCCTATGGCGGCTCCGGTTACGGAAATCGGACTTTCCAATCCTGCAGATCCTCCAAGACCTACGGTAATCGCACTCTGTACAATCTGAGAATACATTTTTACCGAAGAAACAACGCTGGAATTTTGGGCAATTTCATAAAGAATGGCTCCGATTCCTTTTCGGTCCTGTCCTTTAAATAAAGTAAGCACAATACTTGTGGTAAGTACAATTCCTAAAAACGGAAATATGATGTAAAAAAATATCTGATATTCAAAATGCACCTGGTTGATCCAATAATGAATCTGGTGTACCAGTGTTTTCAAAAGTACTCCTGCCAATCCTGCTGTACATCCTACAAGAATACCCGAAAGGATCAGAAACTGACTTCTGCTGAGACGGTTGTTTAACCAATGTAAAATGATCTCGTAACTGCGAACTTTTTTAATACCAAATTGCTGAAAATCTCTTTTAAATTTTAGAAAATTGAGGTACTTTTTTTTATTGTGAATCTTCACCGTTTCTAAATATTTTTAGATGCTGAAATGAAAAAGCCGAAAGCTTAATTCATCCGAACATCATCTGTATGTAATCAATTGAACAAGAATTAATTTAAGAATGAAAACAAATCTGTAAAGTGCAGTTTTCTCTGATCAAATTAAATATGAGTATAGGCAAATATAAGCAAAAAATAGTGTATTCATGCCATGATCTATGCGATAATATCAGTGAAGATTTAGTTTTTGAATGTACAGTAAATATTTGAACTTCAATGAGTTTAGAATTAGTTAGAGCTCTTTTAAAAATCGGTTTGTTTTAATCTTTTTAAATGAATATTATTTTTCTGAAAGCTTCAGAAGCTAAATGAACCTGTACAGCCCAGTCATTTGCGGCATCACTTCCTGCATCATCTGAAATATATTTCAGGCATAAAAAACGGAATATTTTCCTGCAAAGCAATCAAAGCTAAAGGATAAGTTTCCATATCGATAACGTTATATTCTGTATTGATGTGATTCATCTCAAAACTGTCACCGCTACCACAAATTCCTTCTTTCAGGCCGTCCATTTTAAGTCCGTTTTCCAAAACAATAGGTATATCGGATAACGGAGTCTGAAATTTCTTAAAACCAAGACCCTGAACATCCATATCACGCTGAATAAATTGGGTGCAGCAAATAACTTCGCCTTTATTAAAACCAATTCCTCCTGCAGATCCCAGATTAACGATTAATTGAGGCTTGTTTTTATTAATTGCTTTGCTAAGTTCGATTGCTGCATTCACTTTACCAATTCCTGTTGTAATTTTATGAATATGATTAAATGCTGTTCCTGCTTCAGATTCAAGCGCAAAAACAAAAAGAGTTTCAGAAATCGGAAATTGTGTTTCGCTGTTTATTTTTATCATGTTTATTATTAAATCTTAAAGATATTTATTAACTGCGAAAATATCATTTTTTCTCATTAAAAAATATCGAAATTCCTGTATATTTGGCTACATGAGTAAAAAAATAAATCACAAATAAATGATGAAAATTAAGTTTTATCATTATCTTTATTTTGAATAGGAAATCAGAAAAATTGAAGAATCTTAATTATTAAAGTAATTACGATCTATCAAACGTATTTTAGAATATGAAAATTCCCACCATCCACGGTTTTATCGATCGCAGAATTTTAATCAATTTCACGGTTGATCCACAATATGTACAGAAAATCCTTCCTTCACCTTTCCGTCCGAAGGTTTATAATGGTAAAGCAATTGTTGGAATTTGTTTAATCAGGCTCAAAAATATAAAGCCAAAAGGTTTGCCCGACTTCATGGGTGTAAATTCAGAAAACGGAGCGCACAGAATTGCTGTTGAATGGAACGAAAATAATGAAGTGAAATCCGGAGTTTATATTCCGAGGAGAGATACTTCTTTACAACTTAATGCACTTGTAGGCGGAAGAATATTTCCCGGTAAACATTATCTCGCAAAATTTAATGTGAAAGAAAGCAATGGCAATTATCATATTGATTTTAAAAGTTCAGATGATACAGAAATATCAATCGATGCAGAAGAGACTGAAAAATTTAACTGCCATTCAATTTTTGAGAATGTAGAAAATGCTTCTCTCTTTTTTGAAAAGGGCGATGTCGGCTATTCTCCAAATAAAAAAACATACGATGGTTTAAGGCTAAAAGCGTATCAATGGGAAGTAAAACCATTATACGTTTCTAAGGTGAAATCTAGCTTTTTTGAAGACGAATCTGTTTTTCCTAAAGGTTCTGTGGTTTTTGATAATGCTTTACTGATGAAGAATATTGAGCACGAATGGCTAAGTGAAAAAAGCCTGTAATCAGTAGATTCTGAAAGTTTGTGATGCATTTACTTTAATAAAATGATTTAAATAAAAAAATACGGCTGTATTTAAAAAAAATAAATTCATTTTCAGAGGCTTTTGGTGTAAAAATAGATAGGTTATAGAGGTCATCCATTCTAATATTAAACATCACAATATGAATTCACAAAATAATACCGAAAAGAGAAGTCTTCGAGGTAAAACCGTAGTCGTAACCGGCGGAAGCAGCGGTGTAGGAAGAGCAACCGTAGAAGCATTTGCTTTGGAAGGCTGCAATATCGTTATTGCAGCCCGTGGAAAAGAAGCTTTACAAGATACTTTAAAACTTTGTCAGGAATTGGAAGTAAAAGCAATTGCAGTTCCTACAGATGTTTCCGTAGCCGAAGATGTAGATCAGCTTGTTAAAAAAGCCATTCTGGAATTCGGAAGAATTGATGTCTGGGTAAATAATGCCGGAGTGATGGCAAGCGGAAAATTCGAGGAAATCCCAATACAGCTTCATGAGCAGGTTCTTAAAACCAATCTTTTCGGATATATGCACGGCGCATACAGCGTACTGCCGATTTTTAAAGAACAGAATGAAGGAATTCTCATCAACAATATTTCGATTGGCGGATTTATGCCTGCTCCTTACAGCGCGGTATATTCTTCTACAAAATTCGGAATCCGTGGAATGATGGAATGTCTTCAGGGTGAAATTTCAGATTTTGCAGACATTCATATCGCCAATCTTTATCCTCAGATTCAGCGTTCTACAGGAAATTCGCATTCTGCAAAATATTCGGGGTTAGATTTTAAAGTTCCGCCTTTTGCAGCAGATCCCAGAGATACCGCATCGAAAATCTTACAGTTGGCAAAAAATCCGAAGAAAGATCTTTTCCCGGATTTCACTTCCCGAGCTTTGGTAAATATTTATCAGATGTTTCCTAAAACAATCATCAATACCGCTTCTGCAGGAATGAGAATGATGATGAAAATAAAAAATGCAGAACCAACTTCAGGAAATATTTTACAGCCTTCTTCAGAACCACACCGAATTTATGGAGAAACCATTCTCCCTGTTCCTGGCAAAAAAACAAAACTTGCAATGGTTGCAGGAGTTACTTTAGGATTGGCGTATATGTTTTTCGCAGCTAAAAGTTCTCGTAAATAAAAATTGATTAAATGTTTTTAATACTCACAAAACCTCGACTCAACATCGAGGTTTTGTTGTTTTTGGAAGTTGTAAAATTCTTTAATTTTAATAATTGTCCGTTTTTACTCATTATAAAAAAAACAGTCTTTGTCATTGACTTCGTCGAATCTTCGATTTCCGTAGGAATCTAAATTATTTTATTTAACGTGTTGAGATTCTTACTGAATGACAAAAATACTGTAGAAAACTAAATTATATTTGCGGACAATCCTATAATTTTCCAATTAATGCGAAAATCTTTAAGGCTTGTCCTTCCCTTTAATATCTACACTTGTTTGCTTTGACTGTTTCGCCGCTTTTACCAACTCATTGAGATCAGCATACAAAATTTTCCAATCCGGAATATCTTTCATGGCAGTAATGAGACTGAGGAAAGACTTTAATTGTTTTTCTAAATCTCTGCGGATTGCGGTTGCACTTTTCATTTGTCGGAGAGTCGCATTGGCACTTGCCTGTTCTGAAAATATCTCTTCAAAAGCTTGTTGCTTAGACTTCATTTCATTAAAAGCGGGAAGTAATGACAGCGCATTCAGTTTTTGACTATTCTCTTGTTTTTCTAAATCTTCAATAAGCTTTTTCATTTGAGCACTTTGGGTAGAATAGCTTTCTTTGTCGATATCTATTCCGTAAAGTCTGAAATTCTGAAATAGATCTTCTGCAAACTGATAGTTGTTTAAGGTGGTCATTTTTCGATAGACGTTCAGGTAATTTTTTAGCACTCTAAAAGCGTTGTCCCGCTGTCTATCTGTTTCTGCAACGTTTACCCCTTTACCGCTGTAGATTTGTTTGGTATACACCTCGTCATAATCTGTATACATCGTTTTAAGTTCTGTAAGCAAAGGATGATTGTTGATGACAGCAAAATTTCCGGTTTCTGCAGTATTAATAATTCTCTGAGAAAGAGTAGCCAAATCTTTGGTACTCAATTTTGATAATGTAATTTTCATTTAAAATGTGTTTTTAATTGTTTTTATTTAATCATTAAGGTTTAAATGTAAATAATTTACTGATTAGTTCCAAATCCTTCGTGGAAAACAAAACAGCGTTGCATTTTGTCTCAACTGAACTGTGGGAAACCTCCGCCAATTGTGTTTGGTTACAAAACAGTTGTTTTGAAACAAAAGTAAAAGTTGTTTGATTAGAAAACGGTTGTTTTGAGAATTGTGCCAAAGTTGTGAGGTTTGAAATGGGTGTTTTTGTGGATTTGATTTTTCCGTAGAAATACGGTTGATTTTCAGTTATTTAAAATTTATTTTTGGGATTACGGAAAGCCGTAAGGCTAATAAAAATAAACTTTTTACTTTTACACATATTAACGAAAAATATTCATTATGAACGAAACAGTTAAAGCTATTAAAACAGGTCCAAAGCCTGATAAAGCAGATGGAACACCGGATAGAAGACATCGTGTAACTCCCGAAACTAAACCGAAACATCCTTCTTTAAAACCACATATTCACAAGCCTGGAGAATCTAAATAATTTCAACCCTTAAATGAAAATCCCAAATTTTGGGATTTATTTGTTTTTTAAATCTGTAATTTTAACTGATTCAAATTTTTGAAGTAAAAAAACTAATAATGAGCAAAACATTTGGCAATATTACCGGAACTTTTGAAGGAGACATTTTTGAAAGTAGAAGTGCTCTATCAATGGCAAATATTCATAGACCTTTACAAGCAGGAATTAGTGGAACAGAAAAAGAAGGATCAGATTCTATTGTAATTTCTGGAGGTTATGAAGATGATGAAGATTTAGGAGATATTATTATATATACAGGCCATGGTGGTAGAAGCAATGGATCAAAGCTTCAAGTAGCCGATCAAACATTAACACGCGGAAATAAAGCTTTAGCTATTTCTTGTGAAAATCAACTACCAGTGAGAGTTATAAGAGGCTCAAATAAATATTCAAATTTTGCACCTACCATAGGTTATAGATATGATGGTCTTTATCTTATTACTGAATATTGGCATGAAATAGGAAAAAGTGGTTTTATAATATGGAGGTTTAGGTTAGAGAAAATCATAGATAAAAAAAACTATGAAATTTTAAAATCAAATTCTATTATTAGTGAGCCAGAATCAAATTATTCAAATACTAATAGAAGAGAATATGTAATTAATAGAATAATAAGAGAGACAAAAACGGCTCAATTTATAAAACAACTTTATAATGATACTTGTCAAATCTGTGGTATTCAGATCAAAGGTGCTGTCTCAACGTATTCAGAAGCAGCACATATAAAATCTTTAGGAAAACCTCATAATGGACCAGATACAAAAGAAAATATTATATGTTTATGTCCTAATCATCATAAAATGTTTGACTTAGGAATAATTTCTATTGATGAAAATTTTAATGTTTTAGGATTAGAAAACCAAAAATTAACTATAAATTCTAAACATAATATTGATTTAGAATTTATTAAATATCACAATCAACATCATTATAAAAAATGATATCAAACAAAAAAACCTGCCATCACAGCAGGTTTTTTTGTTTTAAATCAAACTCTTAATGTCCTGATTTTGCATCTGCATCTTGCTTTACATGACTTAGATATTTTGTGCAATACGCACCAAAAATTAAAATCAATACATAACAGAATACAGGAATGATGAATGAATGCTGAACGCCAAAAACGTCAGCTAAATAACCCTGGAAAATAGGAACAATCGCTCCTCCCAGAATTGCCATTACCACCAAAGAAGAACCCTGACTTGTGTATTTTCCTAATCCCGAAATTGCAAGAGTATAAATATTCGAGAACATAATAGAATTGAAAATTCCGATTCCTAAAATGCTGTACATTGCCAATTCACCCTGATTAAGCATTGCTGAAATAAGCAGTAAAACGTTGATTCCTGCAAAGATGGATAATGTTCTTGCCGGAGCAGATTTCCCAATAAAAAACGCAACAAAATTCAAAGCAATAAAAACCAGAAAGAAACTGATCTGTGAAAAAGAAAGATCAACAATACTGAAAATCACCAGAAATACAGCCGCTGCAGCTCCCAACATATACAATGCTTTTTTTGTCTGACTGATTGAATGATTCAAAGAAATTGCTCCTAAGAAACGACCAATCATCGCACCTCCCCAATAAAGAGAAAGGTAGTTTTTACTTACGGCTTCGGTAAGATTCATCACTTGTGGCTGCTCCAGAAAACTGATGATAAAGCTTCCTACCGCTACTTCTCCGCCAACATAGCAGAACATTGCCACCACGCCAAATATCAGATGATTGTGTTGTAATGCGCCGAAACCTTTCACAATTTCGCCATCTTTTACCTGAAAATCCGGAAGTTTAACTCTTGAGATCAGCAAAGCGACCAATAACAAAATACCCGCAAAAATCAGGTAAGGAATTTTGGTTGCTGCAGCACTGAAAGTTCCGTCCGGAGCAGAGAATAATTCGAAAATTAAATGTCCGCCTAAAACCGGAGCAATGGTAGTTCCGAATGCGTTGAAAGCCTGCGTCATATTCAGTCGGCTGGATGCAGAATCTTCAGGACCGAGTAACGAAACGTAAGCATTCGCAGTAATCTGTAAAACGGTGAATCCTAAACCTAAAATGAATAAAGCGCCTAAAAATAAAGGATATGATGATAAAGAAGCTGCAGGATAAAATAAGACACAACCAAAAGCCGCCAGAAAAATACCGAAAATAATTCCTTTCTTATACCCTACTTTATCGATGGGATCTCCGCTGGAAGTTGAGATTAAAAAATAAATCAGCGAACCTATAAAGTAAGCTCCGAAGAAACAGAACTGCACCAGCATCGATTCGAAAAATGTAAGGCTGAAAAGCTGTTTCAGATACGGAATGAGGATGTCGTTCATACACGTAATAAATCCCCACATGAAAAATAAAAGGGTAATGGTAATCAACGGAATAGTGTAATTCCTGTTGGTAGGTTTTACTTTTTGAGTGATCATAAAATTTTAATTAAATATAAAAAAGTGTTTAAAGATAACGTCTTTTGATGATAAAATATCATTTTGAGATAATGATTTTGTATTTCTGGTCTTATATTTCATTTTCGTAATTGTATAGTATTTTGGTTATTAATATTTAGATAAAAAAGCATATATCTCACACAATTAAGGAATTAAGTTAGTTGTTTGGATGTCTTAAACACTCACTATTCTCTATGAAAATGAATAATTTACAGAAAAGTAAGAATAAAATTTTTTCAGAAATTGATTTTATAGAAATTCTTAAATTTTTAATCTTAAATTTGCCTCATCTGAATTTCTAAAACAATATATGGATTCACAACAAAAGTTTTTACGAGTATCTGAAGAAGCAAAAGATATGTTTCTTCCTCATCTTTCTACAGACTCAGTAGTTTTTGGGTTCGACCAAAGTGAATTGAAGGTTCTTCTTGTACAGATGACGTATCTTAAACAGTGGCTTTTACCCGGTGGTTACGTGAAAAAAGACGAAGATATTGATGATGCCGCAAAGCGAGTGCTGAAAGAAAGAGCGGGTGTTTCTGATGTGTATCTGGAAGAATTCGGAGTATTTGGTAAAAATAAAAGAAGTGAAGTTTATTTTAAAGACTTTGAAGATTCTTTGTGGCACAAGCAAAGATTTGTTACGGTAGGATATTATGCATTGTATAATCCTGATAATGGTAAACTTGTTGTAGACGAATTTAGTGATAAATGCGAATGGGTTTATCTCAGTCAGCTTTCAGAAATAGAACTGGCGATGGATCACCGTGAAATCATAGAAAAAGCTTTGCTTACTTTAAGAGAACGACTTACCTACAGACCCATCGGTTATAATCTTTTGCCGGAAAAATTTACCCTTTCAGAATTACAAAAACTCTACGAAACCATATTGGGTACAAAACTGAACCGAGGTAATTTCTACCGAAGAATTAAAAATCTCGGTATCCTTACAAAACTGGACGAGCAGCGTCGCGGTGGCGCTCACAAATCTCCTGATCTGTATTCTTTTGATGAGAAAGTTTATAAAAAAGCTTTGGAAAACGGGTTAAATAACTGGTAATTAATTATATATCAAGCTGTCTCTGGAATTCCTTAAGATACTTTGATAAATGAAAACCATCTGCCAAACCATGATGCGCTTCTACAGAAACAGGTAAATATTTTCTTCCGTTTTTAATACTGAATTTTCCAAACGTAATTTTGGGAACAGATTCTGTTTGATCAAGCGGAGTTGGGTGCAGAATTGCTGAAAAAGAACTCCACGGAATAGTAGAATGTCTGATGAGATCTTTGCCAAGTTCTCCATTGTTTAATCTTATTCCTGTAGAATTTTGTACTTCAGAGATTTCTCTTTGCAGTTCGGTATTGAAAACTTCAAAATTCTCAGAAAAAGGAACAAATGCAAAACCGAAAGTACCATCTTGTCTTCCAATAGTAGTTCCGGCATGGATGGTATCGTATAAAACAATCTCGTTATCAACTATTCTAAGCTTTAATTCATCAACCGTATTTACAGCAACCATCGATTTGTGCATGTAATATGCAAAAAAAGAAAACTGATTGGCTTTGGCGAAATTATAAGCGTTTGTACAGTCAACTTCTGTTGTAAAACCAAAGTACGGACTTGCCATTTTAGAGAAAAACTCAAAATGTTCTTTTCTTTCCCATTTTTCAGGATCTAAAATCTTCATTTAAATTTATGTATAATAATTAAGCAATCACTTCTGCTTTTTGGTCGATGGTATCAAATTTCTGTTCCCATTCTTCGAGAAGAGTTAAGATAGGCAGTAAAGCAATTCCTTTTTCGGTAAGCTTATATTCTACTCTTGGCGGAAGTTCTTTGTATTCGTGTCGGGTAATCAGATGATCTTCTTCCATTTCTCTTAACTGATCGGTAAGAACTTTTCTTGAAATAACAGATATTCTCGCAGCAATTTCTCCAAATCTTAAGGTACGGTCTTTAATAACTAAAACAATAATGGGTTTCCATTTGCTGCCCAAAGCCGACATTGCTTTTCCGAGCGGGCAACTGCAATGTTTGATTTTTTGTTGTCTCATGGTTAGTTACTATTGGGTTACTAATATAAGTTACGGCAAAGTTACCGGTTTTTTTTAATATTGAGATACAAAACTGAACTATTATTAGTTACTTTGTGTAACAATTATAAAGATATAATTTTTAACTATTAAAGAATATGAGTTTAGATACCTTATTTACACCTTTTACGTATAAAAATCTTACACTGAACAACCGTTTGGTAATGGCTCCAATGACAAGAGCAAAATCTGATAACGGAGTTCCTACTAAGCAAATTGAAGACTATTACGCAAGGCGCGCTGCATCAGAAGTTGGTTTAATTTTATCTGAGGGAACGGTAATCAACAGACCTGCATCAAAAAACATGCAAAATATACCAGATTTTTACGGTACTGAAGCATTACAGGGCTGGAAGAATGTTATTGATGCGGTACATCAAAACGGTGGTAAAATGGGACCGCAAATCTGGCACGTTGGTGATACAAGAAGTTCAGATGCCTATCCCGAAATTCCTATGGAAAAAGTTTCGGATATGACACTGGAAGATATTCAGGATACAATTGCACAGTTTGCAGCCTCTGCGAAATCAGCAAAAGATTTAGGATTTGATTGTCTGGAGATTCACGGAGCGCACGGTTATTTAATCGATCAGTTTTTTTGGGAGGTTACCAATACCAGAACAGATGAATATGGCGGTAAAACATTAAAGGAGAGAAGCAAATTTGCCATAGATGTAATTAAAGCTATGAGAGCTGCGGTAGGTGAAGATTTTACCATTATCATTCGTCTTTCACAATGGAAACAACAGGATTACAAAACCAGATTAGCAACGACACCATCCGAAATGGAAGAATGGCTTTTACCAATGAAAGAAGCGGGAGTAGATATTTTTCACTGTTCGCAACGCCGTTTTTGGGAACCTGAATTTGAAGGTTCTGATCTGAATTTTGCAGGTTGGGCAAAAAAAATTACAGGTCAGCCGACCATTACTGTGGGTTCTGTAGGTTTAAAAGGTGATTTTATGAGTGCATTTGCAGGCGAAGGAAGCGAAAAATCTGATCTTTCAGAATTACTCAGAAGACTGGAACGTCAGGATTTTGATTTGGTAGCTGTAGGTCGTGCATTGCTTACAGATCATCAATGGGTACAAAAAATAAAAGATGGAAGAACTGATGAAATTGCAGACTTTTCAGCAGAAAGTCTTGGTATACTTTATTAATTCTATTCAGATTGTCAGATTAAGCAGTTTCTTTTCGGAACTGCTTTTTTTATTATACAACATATTTTTTATTTTAAATAATTTTCAGGATAAAAAATTCTTACTTAAATTTTAATAAATGAATAATTATTGTCTAATTTGGTTAGCTTTTTGAATATTCAAAACCACACTAATCATCACGCTATTGAAACTTATTACTTTCACAAATAAAGGTATTTATTGTCCGCAGGGAAAATTTTATATTGATCCGTGGAGACCTGTAGATTTGGCAGTCATTACGCACGGTCATGCAGATCACGCTCGTTGGGGAATGAAAAAATATCTTTGTCATCATTTTACCAAACCTATTTTACATCAGAGAATTTCTCCGGATATTGAATGTCAGACTTTACAGTATGATGAAGTTCTGGATATTAACGGTGTTAAATTATCGATGCATCCTGCAGGACATATTATTGGTTCGGCTCAGATTCGGTTAGAATATAAAGGTTATGTGAGTGTGATTTCGGGGGACTACAAAGTTCAGGATGATGGTTTAAGTACCCCTTTTGAATTGGTAAAGTGCAACGAATTTGTTACTGAAAGCACATTCGGACTGCCTATTTACAATTGGTTGGAAGTTCCGGATCTCAATAAAAGACTTCAGAATTGGGTTTTAAGAAATCAGGAAAATCAAAAAACTTCCGTGTTCATTGGTTATTCTCTTGGGAAAGCGCAGCGAATTATGAAAGCGGTTGAAGGAATGGGGAAAATTCACGTTCATTACTCGATTGGTAAGCTTAATAAAGCTTTTGAAGAAGTAGGAATTGTACTTCCTGACTATGAAGTTCCTGATTTCAGAGAAAGTATAAAGCACGTAAAAGGTGATATTGTTATCGTTCCGCCTGCTTTATTAGACAGCAATGTGATTAAAAAAATTCCCGATGCGGCAACAGCCTTATGTTCCGGTTGGATGCAGGTTCGTGGTGCAAGAAGATGGCGAAGTGCTGATGCCGGATTTCCGATGAGCGATCACGCCGACTGGAAAGGACTTCTACAAGCCATCAAAGCTACCGAAGCCGAAATTGTTCACGTAACACACGGACAAACAGAAGTTTTCTCTAAATATTTAAATGAAATCGGAATTAAATCTGATGTTGTGGAAACTTTGTATGGCGATGATGATGACGAAATCGTCGAAAAAGAAACCATTGAAAATCCTGAAGTATGAGACATTTCGCAGAACTAATTAATGCTCTGGAAAGCACGAATAAAACCAATGCTAAAATCGATGCTATTATCGATTATCTTGAGCGTGCTCCGGATGAAGATAAATTGTGGTTTATTGCTTTGTTTACGGGGAAAAGACCGAAACGAAACGTTAACACCAATTTTATGAAAGAATGGGCATTGGAGATTATTCAGCTTCCGTTCTGGCTCTTTCAGGAAAGTTATTCTTCGGTTGGCGATTTGGGCGAAACCATTTCGTTAATTCTTCCGCCACCCACAGAAAAAATTGAAAAATCACTTTCCGAATGGATGAATGATATTATCGGATTGAAAACGAAAACCGAAGCCGAAAAAAAAGAATTTGTTCTCAATTCCTGGAATGGCTTAGACTATACCGAAAGATTGATTTTCAATAAATTATTAGGCGGAAGTTTCAGAATCGGAGTTTCTTCCAAAACATTAATTAATGCTCTTACTAAGTTTTCCGGACAGGAAGCAAGCACTTTGATGCATAGTTTAATGGGAAAATGGCAACCCGACGAAGTTTCGTTTAAAGAACTTATTTCGGCTGAAAACATCAATCCCGACAATTCAAAACCCTACCCTTTTTGTCTCGCTTATCCTTTGGAAAAAGATCTTGACGATTTGGGAAAACCTGAAGAATGGCTCATTGAATATAAATGGGACGGAATACGCGGACAAATCATCAGAAGAAATGATGAAGTTTTTATCTGGTCGAGAGGTGAAGAGTTGGTAACAGAACAGTTTCCTGAAATTGCGGAAACCGTAAAAACAATGAAAGGCAACTTCGTGATTGATGGAGAAATACTTGCGGTAAAGGAAGGTAATGTTTTAAATTTTAATGAATTACAAAAACGATTAAACCGTAAAACTTTAACTAAAAAAATGCTTGGCGAAATTCCCATTGAGGTCTTTGCATATGATATTTTGGAACTTGAAGGAACTGATTTAAGAGAGAAACCTATCTCAGCAAGAAGAGCAATGCTTGAAGAATTACTACTTAATGAAGCCCCTGAAAACATCAAAATTTCTCAGGCAATTGATTTTGAAGACTGGAACAAATTAGATTTAATCAGAGAGAATTCAAGGGAAATCAACAGTGAAGGTTTGATGCTGAAACAGAAAAATTCGCATTACCATTCCGGAAGAAAAAAAGGCGATTGGTGGAAATGGAAAATCAGTCCTTTAACAATTGATGCTGTTCTGATTTATGCTCAGAAAGGAAGCGGAAGACGAAGTGCTTATTACACAGATTACAGTTTCGCAGTGAAAAGCGGCGACGCATTGGTCACTATTGCCAAAGCTTATTCAGGATTAACTGATAAAGAAATAATGGAAGTCAGTAAGTTTGTAAATAAAAATGCGATTGAAAAATTTGGTCCTGTTCGTACTGTGAAACCCGAATTGGTCTTTGAAATTGCTTTTGAAGGAATTGGTTTCAGCAACCGTCATAAAAGTGGTGTGGCATTGCGTTTCCCAAGAATTTTAAGATGGCGTAAAGATAAAACAGTGAATGATATTGATGATATCGAAGAGATAAAAAAATTGATATAGTGACTAAATTAAACGTCTTTTTTGTCATTTCGTAGGAATCTAAACTCCTACATTAATAATGTTGAGATTCTTTCAGAATGACAAAAATTGTAAATTATTTAATAAAACAATTTGAGCAATTACGAAAATACCGAAGGCTTTAGGATCATTCAAAACTGGATGATGGAAAAAGGCAATGCTCCATTCAAATTTCAAATTGATACTTGGCAGAAATTCGGAAACGGCTATAGCGGAATGGTGATTGCTCCAACAGGTTTTGGAAAAACTTTTTCAGTTTTTTTAGCTTTGGTTTCAGATTTTCTCACACATCCCGACAAATATAAAAAAGGTCTGAAAATGATTTGGATCACGCCACTTCGTTCGCTTTCCAAAGATATTGCCAAAGCAATGCAGGAAGCAATTGATGAAATTGGTCTGGATTGGGAAGTTGGCGTAAGAAATGGCGATACTGACCCGAAAGTCCGGCAAAAACAGGTGAAAAATATGCCTGAAATTCTTGTTGTTACTCCGGAAAGTTTACACTTGCTTTTAGCTCAGAAAAATCATCAGCGATTTTTTACCAATATGCATTGCGTTGCAGTGGATGAATGGCACGAATTACTCGGTTCCAAACGTGGCGTGATGGTTGAATTGGGAATTTCGCAGCTCTTTCATTATGTTCCGAAGCTGAAAATCTGGGGAATTACGGCAACTATAGGAAATTTAGAGGAAGCGCAGGATGTTTTGATTCCTTATGATATTAAGAAAACAAAAATTACAGCGAAAGAATTTAAGAAAATAGATATTATTTCGGTTTTTCCGGATGAAGTTGAACTTTTACCTTGGGCAGGACATCTCGGACAAAAATTGGCAGATAAAGTCGTTCCGATTATTCTGGAATCTAAGTCCACGATTGTTTTTACAAACACACGAAGTCAAAGCGAAATGTGGTATCAGCTTTTGCTGAATGCTTATCCCGACTTTGCCGGACAAATTGCTATTCACCACAGTTCGATTGATGCGCATCTCAGAATCTGGATTGAAGAAAATTTAAGTTCAGGAAAGCTCAAAGCTGTAGTTTCTACGTCATCTTTAGATCTCGGAATCGATTTTAAACCGGTTGAT
This sequence comes from Ditylenchus weischeri, assembly GCA_029231635.1. Lineage (NCBI taxonomy): Eukaryota > Metazoa > Nematoda > Chromadorea > Rhabditida > Anguinidae > Ditylenchus > Ditylenchus weischeri. The sequence continues at coordinate 14,408 of JAMRYI010000802.1, read as the reverse complement.
ACGGTCATTCAGATTGGTTCTGCAAAGGGTGTTGCGAGATTTTTGCAAAGGGCTGGACGAAGCGGTCACTCCCCTTTTGAAACTTCCAAGATTTTCTGTGTTCCTACCCATTCATTAGAATTGATTGAAGTTGCCGCTTTGAAAGAAGCTGTAAAACAGAAAGTAATAGAACCTCGCGAACCATTGGTTTTATGTTTTGATGTTCTGGTTCAGTTTATAATGACTTTGGCAGTTGGTGACGGTTTTTTTCCTGGCGAAGTTTACGAAAGAATAAAAAAAGTATATACGTTTCAGGAAATTAGGGATGAGGAATGGAAAGCATTGATTGATTTTCTTACGATTGGCGGAAGTGCGCTGAAAAACTACGAAGAATATCACAAAGTTGTCATCATGGAAGACGGTTTGCACAAAGTAACCTCCCGAAAAATAGCAATGCTTCACCGAATGAATATGGGCGCTATCGTAAGTGATGCAATGCTGAAAGTGAAATTTATTTCCGGTGGCTACATTGGGATGGTGGAAGAATATTTTATTTCGAGACTAAAGAAAGAAGAAAAATTTATTTTGGCTGGTCGTGTTCTGGAGGTGGCAATGGTAAAGGATATGACGGTTTTTGTTCGGTCTTCAAAAGGTAAAGCGCAGGCTCCGAGTTATTTGGGCGGAAGATTGCCATTAAGTTCAAATCTGGGACGTTTTTTAAGAGAAAAATTATCTGGAGCATTAAACCCGAAAGCTTCTGAAAAAGAATTGAAATTTCTGCATCCGCTTTTATCCAATCAGGAAAAACGGTCACATATTCCCAGAGAAGATGAATTTTTGGTTGAAATGATTAAAAATCGTGAAGGTTATCATCTGTTTATGTATCCTTTTGAAGGACGTTTGGTACACGAAGTAATGGCTGCTTTAATTGCTTACAGAATTTCAAAACTGGCTCCTATTTCCTTTTCTATGGCGATGAATGATTATGGTTTTGAATTATTCAGTGATAAAGAAATTCCGCTGAATGAAGATAATTTAAATAAAATCTTAACGAGAGATAATCTGATGGTTGATGTAATTTCGAGCATCAATTCGGCAGAAATGGCAAGAAGAAAATTCAGAGACATTGCAGTGATTTCAGGAATGGTTGTACAAAATTTTCCTGGACAGCAACGTTCTAATAAAGCTCTGCAAAGTTCTGCAGGATTGATTTTTAAAGTTCTGGAAGATTACGACCCTAATCATTTTTTAGTGAGACAAGCTTATACAGAAGTTTTCAATATGCAATTGCAGGAACAGCGTCTGGTGGAAGCTTTTAAACGCATCGAAAAATCTAAGTTTATTCTGAAATTTTCCAATAACTTTACACCTTTAAGCTTCCCGATAAAAGTCGACAGCCTTCGACAGACATTAACGAGTGAAACTCTGGATGCAAGAATTCAGAAATTAATAAAGCAATCGGGAAGGAATATTAAAGATGAATAACTGGAAAATGTTTATAAATTTTGTTATTCTACTCGAATTATAGCTTACAAATAAACTTCAGCTTAGATTCTTCCGGAATGACAACATAGGATAAACAAGATATTAAAATGAACATCGCAACAAAAAATATATTAATTCTTAATCAAAATTTTACATTAACCAATCAGCGCGCATTATTCTGGGAAAAGGAAAAAGCCCTTATTTTTTCTGATCTTCACATCGGTAAAACCGCTCATTTTCGTAAAAACGGAATTGCTCTGGCAAATCATATTATGAAAAATGATCTGGAACGATTATCAATCTTAATTGAGTATTTTCAGCCGGAAAAATTTATTATTGTCGGAGACTTGCTTCACGCCGGAAACAATTCTGATGTAGATGAGTTCTGCAACTGGCAAAAACAATATCCTGATATAAAATTTTGTCTGGTAGAAGGCAACCACGACAGGATTTCTAAAACTCTTGAAAAAAAATTATGTCTGGATTCCAGAAGTGCTTCATTAGAAATTGATGATATTGCTTTTGTCCACGATTATGACCGTACGAATCCGAAATTTCAGATTACAGGGCATATTCACCCCGGTTTTGTTATTAATTCTGCGGTGAAAAGAATAAAACTGCCGTGTTTTGCACAAACTTCTAAGCAGTTGCTGTTGCCTGCTTTCAGCGAATTTACAGGTCTGGATACAAAAAACATCCCTAAGAAAGGAATGTATTTTGTTTTTACGGATTCTGATATTTATGAAGTGTAGGATTACAAATTTTCATCAAACCATTTATAAATATCAATTGAAGATGCTATATTCAGTTTCTTCCTAAGTCTGTTTTTTCTGTTTTGTACCGCTTTCGGAGTCACAAAGGTATACGTTGCAATCTCTTTTGTACTTAGATTAAGTTTAAGATATATACAGAAAATAAGTTCCGAATTTTGAAGATTAGATTGAATAAGTGCCAGTTTTTCAAAAAAATCGGGATGTAAACTTTTATATTTACTCAAAAGACGTGGAGAATTATCTTTCGCCAATCTTAAAATTTCATCTTCTGCTAAGTTTTTCATAAAATATTTGGACTAAAAATTATTTCATTATCTCAAGATCAACTTTTAAAAATTTTCAAATAAAAAATCTTTTAATACGATTATTCTAAGATTTTTTTATGATATTTGCCAAGTCTGTACTGAAATAATAACCAAATATATTAGATTTTTGTGCCGACTTTTTATGATTCAAATCACTATGAAGTAAATTATTGATGTGAAATTCTCAAAAATGTGGTATCTGTGTGGTATCATAATAATTCACTGTTAATAATAATTCTATTTTCTTTACAGATTGTTAAAAAACACTTTTTTTGAGATGTTTTCGAACACTCAAATGCACATTCTTTAATTTTTACCTAATACAATCTATGATTATTGAAGATCTTCTACTTTCTTACGGTGCAGATTATAAAAACTATACAACTAATGATACAATATTTTCCGAAGGAGACCTCCCGTCCTACTACTTTCAGATTGTAAAGGGACAAATTAAAATAAATAACTACAGTGATGATGGTAAAGAATTTATACAAGCCGTAATAACAGTAGGAGAAAGTCTGGTGGTAACGGCACTTTTTAATGATAGATCATATCCCGTAAATGCAATTGCTTTTGAAGAATGCCAATTGATAAGATTACCAAAACTGCAATATTACGATCTGCTGAAAGAAAATCCTGAAGTGTATGAGAAGATGATGCCTTATATTTCAGAAACTATGTATTATCAATATATTATGATGCAGAGTATGTCTTTTCATAATCCTGAAAACAAGCTCAAAACTTTAATGGATTATCTTAAAAAACGTCATGAAAACTCATCTCCCTATTCTTATCAGATACCATTTACCAGACAACAGCTCGCATCACTTACAGGATTGAGTGTAGAAACGGTAATTCGTGTTACAAAGAGTATGGAAAAAAATGAAATTCTTAAGATAAAAAACAGAAAGATATTTTATTGATTCCTTATTTCTATCCGTTTACTATGATTCCTCCATTTGGATGTAAAACCTGTCCTGTAATTTGTGCTGACTGTTTTGATGCTAAAAATAAATAGCTCGGTGCAATCTCTTCTGAACTTGCATTACGCTCAAATGGTGGTTTTGAAGTATCTTCTTCCTCTTCTCCAAAAGTTTCTTCAGTAAGCGGAGTTGCAACAGGTCCCGGTGAGACTGCATTGACACGGATGCCTTTTGGTTTCGCCTGCAATGCAAGAGATCTCGTGAAAGAAACAATGGCTCCTTTTGTTGCGGAATAATCTAACAATTCTTCATGACCTTGATAAGCAGTAGCGGAAGTTGTATTGATGACAGAACTTCCCTCTTTTAGATACGGGAAAGCTGCTTTTGTAAGCAAAATCATCCCGATAATATTTGAATTGAATGTCTCTCTTATATTTTTTTCTTCTAAATCTTCAATATTTTTTGATGGAAACTGAGTTCCTGCATTGTTGATAAGAATATCTAATGTTCCGAACTCTGAAACTGTTTTTTCTACGGATTTTTTACAAAACTCAGAATCGTTAACATCACCTTTCAGAATAATTGATTTTCTTCCTAAAGAGATAATTTCTTCCATTACTTTTGTAGCTCCTTCTTCATCACTGTGATAAATAATCGCAATATTAGCTCCTTCTTTCGCAAAAAGTATCGCTATTGCTTTACCTATTCCACTGTCGGCTCCTGTGATGAGTACAGATTTATTTTGTAATTCCATATAATGTTTTAGTTGTGAATTTGGTTTATTGTTAAAAGAAAATCTTTCTGTTATCTATTTTCAAAGTATTTTCTTTTTCCATTTTTTTGATGGTTCTGATGACGGTTTCCACACGCAGACCTGTAAGATTGGCAATCTGCTGTCTTGTGAGTTCTACCGGAAATGATTTTGGAAGGTCATCACTATGAAAACTTTTAAGATATTCCAGCAATCCTGTAAGACGTATTATAGGATCATTAGAAGCCAGATTTTGCAGCATTAAAAACTGATAATGCATTCTCTGAGACATGCACGAATTGATCTGTACAGAAGTTTCCGGATGTTTTTCGAGCAGATTCAGAAAGTTGGGCTTAGGAAGTCTTATTACTGTACATTCCGTAATTGCTTCTGCACTTATCGGGTATCTTTTATCAATAAAAAGCATAGAATCACCAAAACTCTGTCCGTTTCCTAATATATTGTGGATGAACTCTCTTCCTTGGCTGTCATGATTATTTTCTTTTATTTTACCTACAATAATCTGAAAATAATAAATGGGAATTTCACCCTGATTAAAAATTTTTTCACCTTCTTTATAGGTTTTTACTTCACCACCAAAAGATTTTAAAAGATCTTCATCTAGTTTTGTACAGCTAATAGTTTTCATATCATTGGCTTTAATTTTCATTAAATTTTTGAGACATATTTTATGCCAAATTATTATTTCGGCAATGGTTTTACCATGCTTATTGATAATTTTATTTGATTTTTAAGTTAGTTAAAACAAATAAGCATATTATTCAATTAAATTTAAGCTAAATAATTTATAACTTGAATCATAATTTTTTATTATAGTAACTTTATTGAAGGATAATATGAATTATTCTAAATTATTTACAAAAATATTTCCCTTTCATAAATTTTGGTTAGGTTTTTGAAGTTGAAAATTCAGAATCAGGAAGCTTCTAGGAATAGAGAAATTTATAAGTTCTCTTTTTTTATTAAATCACACTTAAATATTAATATTATGTCGACAGAAAACCTTACGAACACAGAGGCAATTAAAAAAATTAAAGAACTTTCAGAAAAAGCAAAATTCTGTATGTTTGCTACAGATCTTGAAACTTTACCGATCACTTCTCGCCCGATGGGACTTCAGGAAACAGATGAATCCGGAAATCTTTGGTTTATCAGCAGCGATGCAAGCAATAAGAATTTCGAAATAAAAGAAGATAAAAGAGTACAGTTGTTTTTTTATGAACAACAGCGATTCAGAATATCTTTCTGTATTTGGTGACGCTACAATTTATAAAGATAAATCTACCATCGAAGAAAAATGGTCTGCAATGGCAAATGCATGGTTTGACGGTAAAGACGATCCTAATGTTTCGATCATTAGAGTAGAGCCAAAAGAAAGCTATTATTGGGATACAAAAGCAGGAAAATTAGTAAGTATGCTAAGTTTTGCAGCAGCAGCAATTACAGGTAACAAAACCGATAATTCTGATGGTGTAGAAGGAAATGCTACAATTTAACTTAAACTAAAAAAACAATGTAGCCATGATTTTTGAAGACCAACCGCATACTGTTCACCATGAAGTGAGCAGTATGCCAAATGAGAATTTTAAGTTCATTACCAATATCATCAATTTTACGGGTGACCAATCTTTTATACTCACTTCTTTGCAGAAAATAAAAAACAGTACGCTTTGTGATATTAAAAGAAATACCATTGATTCATTTATAAAAGAATATGCTCTGAATTTTGACGGTTTTGTTGAAAATGAAATATATTTTCAGCAGAGTGAAAGCACACAGATGAGTTCTGACTATGCCAAAAAATCTTTCGAAAAAGTAATGAAAGAGCAGGAGTATCTGAATCGACTGGTAAATATTTTAAATCCAGAATAAATAAATTAATCTGTGATAAAAGTTCTTTCTTGCTAGTTCTTTTCTTACCCGGCTCAGACTTTCGGGTGTAATTCCAAGATAGGAAGCAACCATCCATTGAGGTACTCTCAGTAATAAATCTGGGTACATTTTTATAAATTTTAAATATCTTTCTTCAGCTGTTTCTCCAAGCAAAGAATTGATTCTGTCCTGCAGACTTTTTACATGCTTTTGAAGAACGAGATCGTTTTTTTCTATACTGTTGGGAAATTCTTCAAGTAGATTGTTAAAGAAATCACGCTGAAGTACAGAAACTTCAGAATCTTCCACAGCTTCTATATAATAATTTGATTTTTCGCTGAAATATAAACTGCTTCTGTCTCCGATGAGCCAGTTTTCCGGAGCAAACTGTATAATATGTTCCTTACCGTTTTTATCTATAGAAAACATTCTTAAAAGTCCTTTCTCTACAAAAAAAGTATTTCTGCAGACTTCACCATATTGAAGTAAAAATTCACCTTTCGGGACTTTTTTTATTTCGTACTGTATACTGCAAAGACTTAGTCTTTCTGCAGGAACTTCAAATACTTTCGCTAAATAATTGGTCATGTTGCTCATGAGGTAATCTGGCTTAAAGTGATACTCTGGTGTGAAGCATTGTTGATGGCTTTACCGTTTTCAATGACGATCAATTGCGGACTTTCGTGTCTAATATTAAAATCTTCTGCAATCTTGTTAGATAAGTTTCTGTGTGCTAAAAGATCTAAAAAGTAAAAAGCCGCTCCTGTTTCTGTAGCCTCTCCTACTTCTTTTTCAAAATTTTTCAAGACAGTTTTGCTGATAAAACAGCTTGTAGAATGTTTGAAAATAGCAATTTTTTCCTGATTCGAACTTTCGATTGCTTTTTCCAGATCTTCTTCAGATTCAATGATATTCCAAAAAGATTTTGCCTGATTTTCTTCTTGTTTTCCGCCAAATATTTTATCAAAAAAACTCATACATTAAATTGTTTAAGGTGATGATCGAGGTGTTTGTGTTCTAAAAATCCCCAATCTTTTTCTTTCATTGCTCCGAAAAGGACATGATCTTTTGCTAAATCTCCTTTTTGATAAGCTTCCCAATATTCATTGAGTGTGTGGATAAGCCGGAGTCTGGTCTTTTCAAAATCACATTCAAAATTAACGATTACTTTTTGAAAACTCGGCATATTGTGCGGAATTCCGTTATTGAAAATCTGAATTTCTTTTTTAGTTAAAATTCCTATAGTTCTGAAAACAAAATTAATCTTAGGAAGTTTTAATTTTTTCAAAGCAATTTGCAGGATCAGATCACAATGACAAAGCATTTGTGCTGCATTCATTTTCCCCCATTTCCTCGGTGAATTTTCAGAAAGACGAGAAATTCTTTCCATAATTTCATCGAAATCTTTTCTGTTATGAAGACTTTTTTTTACCAACCTTTTTCTTTCTTTAAGTTTTCGATATGAGCAAAATGGTGGTTACAATGCCATGAATAAAGCGCCAGATAATATCGTAGATTATGATCGTTTTCTTTTTCGGGATGGCGAAATGTTCTTTCAAATTGTTTATTCGTCAAAGTTTTCAGTAAAAAAGACCATCTTTGGTGAATTCCTTTCAGCATTCTCATTGCCGGTTTTATCGGGATGCCTATGCTATCCTGAAGTTCTGCCCATTTTGCTTCTTCGTAAGGTTTTATGGTAGGATTTTCCTCTGTTAAGGCTAATTTAAAACGAATAAAACTGTTGGCGTGGCTGTCTGCCAAATGATTAACAAGCTGTCTCACCGTCCAACCTTCTTCTCTGTAAGGAGTATCGAGCTGTTCATCAGAAAAATCTTCAATCAGTTTTTTCAGTTTTTCCGGAAAATTTTTAATGACTTTAATGTGATTTTCCAATTCGATGTCACAACCAGTGTTGCCTTCCTGAAACTCGCCTATCGGAAATTTCTTGATGTTTAAATCATTCATTTTTCTTATTAATTACGTCTTTGGTTTAGAAAAACATATAGTTTTTTTCGCTTGCGTAAATTTATCAAAAATTCCAGAAAATCAGACATAAAAAAGCTTTAGATTAACATAATACTAAAGCCTGAACTATAAAAAGTTACCGATTAGTAACCGTGTAAATCTATACCTTCTGTACGTTGTAAAGTTACTTTTTTTACCCATCTTCTTCTGAATTACACGGAAATGCTGCAATTCATCATCCGTAAGAATATTAATGGCTGTTCCCTTTTCTCCTGCACGTCCCGTTCTTCCGATTCTGTGGATATAATCTAACGGTGAACGAGGCAGTTCGTAATTGATGACACATGGTAAAGATTCTATATGAATTCCTCTACCTATCAAATCTGTTGCTACCAATATTTGTGCACCGTTTACTTTAAATTCTTCTAAATTATTTCTACGCGCTCCCTGCGATTTCTGACTGTGAATAGCAACTGCTTTTATCTTATTCTTCTTTAGTTTTTCTACCAGATTATCTGCTGATTTTGTGGATGAAACAAAGATCAATGCTTTCTCAACTTTCTTTTCTTTAATTAAATATCGAAGAAAAGGACCTTTATTCTCCGGAGAAACATGATATGCCAATTGCTCGATATCATCAATTTCCACTTCTTGTTTTTTGATCTCAATCATTACCGGATTGACGGATAAGTGTTTCTTCATTTCAGAAACTTTATCATCTAAAGTCGCCGAAAATAAAGTAGTCTGTCTGGCAAGAGGCATCATGGCAAAAAGTTTATTCATCTCTTCACCAAATCCCAATTGAAACATTTTGTCTGCTTCATCAATCACCAGATGTTTAATCCCTGAAATACTGAGTGCATTATGATCAATTAAATCTAATAAACGACCAGGAGTTGCAATCAAAACTTCTACGCCAAACATTCCTTTCATCTGAGGATTAATAGAAACACCACCATAAACTGCCATTGTACGGATCTCTCGTTTGAGATTGTCTGTAAAAGCTCTGAACACTTCATCAATCTGAATCGCCAATTCCCGTGTAGGAACCAATATTAAAACCTGAACATTACGGTCTTTTTTAACTTCTGCATTTTGCAGTTTTTCTAAAATTGGCATCACAAAACAAGCTGTTTTACCGGAACCTGTCTGCGCAATTCCCATAAGATCTTTACCTTGTAAAATAACGGGAACAGCCTGCTCCTGAATAGGAAATGGCTTAAGGTAGCCTAACTTTTTAACAGAATGAATAATATTGCTTGATAATCCTAATGACTCAAATGACATAAAATATTGATTTGCTGCAAAGATAAGCTATTGAGAATTGTTTATTAATTAATGTTTGAATTAAACTACAGAAAACAATTACCCAATGCCGTTTTGTCAGATAATTAGTTTTTTGGATAAATTTTTGAGTATTAGATTTAATAATTTAAAAATTTAATCTTAATACCTATAAAATCGCAAGATTCCGTATCTTCTAAAATAATAAATACCTGCATATGAAAAAAGCATTAATAATAGTCGATGTACAGAATGATTTTTGTGAAGGCGGTGCATTGGCTGTCCCGGAAGCAAATGACATTATCCCATACATTAACGCTCTGATGGAAGAAAACGAATACGATCAGATTGTTCTTACTCAGGATTGGCATCCTGCAAATCATAAAAGTTTTGCCAGCAATAATGGGAAAAAGTTGGTGAAAGCATTATTCTGAATGGCGTTCCGCAGTTTATGTGGCCAGATCATTGTGTGGAAGGCACTTTCGGGGCAGAGTTTCATAAAGATTTAAACAGAGAAAAAGTTACCCATATTGTTCAGAAAGGTAAAAATTCTGAGATCGACAGCTACAGCGGTTTTCAGGATAACAATCATTTCATGAAAACAGGATTGGATGATTTTTTAAAGTATCACGATATTCAGCTGGTAGAAATTGTTGGTTTGGCGATGGATTACTGCGTGAAATTTACCGCAACAGATGCCGTTGCCAACGGATACATCACCTGTCTTCATTTTAACGGAACCAAAGCTGTGAATGTAAAACCGGATAATGGAAAAGATGCTATTTTTGAAATGATTCAGAAAGGGGTGACTGTTCTGGGATAGTTTGTGAGTTCTTTAGTTAATCAGTTATTTAGTTTATAAAATAAGCACAAAAAAAGACGCAGAAAATTTATTCTGCGTCTTTTATATTTGAAATTTAAAAGCTGTTAAAGCATTTTTAAATTATTCACTTCCAGTTCTGTAAGGATTCTCCAGTGTCCTCTTTTGATATTTTTCTTGGTCATTCCTGCAAACATTACTCTGTCCAGAGCTTCCACTTCATATCCTAATCTTTGGAAAATTCTTCTGATGACACGGTTCCATCCGATGTGGATTTCCATTCCTATCTCATTTCTTGGTTTACCTTCAATGAACGAAATCTGATCTACTAATGCAATTCCTTCCTCCAGACGAATTCCCTCTGCAATAAGTTTCATGTCTTCATTGGTTAATTTCTTATCCAAAGTTACATGGTATATTTTTTTTGCATCGAAAGACGGGTGAGTCAGTTTTTTCGTCATGTGTCCGTCGTTCGTTAAAAGAATAACTCCGGTTGTAGAACGATCCAGTCTTCCAACCGGGAACAAACGGTAAGGAGACGCATTGGCAACCAAATCCATCACGGTTTTTCTTGCTTTGTCATCTTTCGTGGTAGAAATATATCCTTTAGGTTTGTTTAAAAGTACATAAACCGGTTTTTCCGGAGTGATACCCTGTCCGTCGAAAACTACTTTGTCGGTTTTCTGAACCTGATATCCCATTTCGGTAACTACCTGTCCGTTCACTTCTACCAATCCCTGAACAATTAAATCATCTGCTTCTCTCCTGCTGCAAATTCCGGAGTTGGCAATATATTTATTAAGACGGATGGTATCTTTATGTACATCTTTCTCAACTTTTTTGAATCTTCTTTTCTGTACAAACGATCTTGCTCTGTCGTCATCTCTGTCGGTCTCGCTTCCGGGTCTTCTTCCGTATTTTAAACTTCCTCTTTCGTATTTTCCTCTTGTATCGAAAGATTTTCCTTTACCACCTCTTTTGAAGCTGGTTTTACCTGAAGATTTTCTTTCTTCACTTTGATTGGATACAAATGGTTCTTTTTCAATTTTTGCATATTTCTTTTCCATTCGGCTTTCATAACTGGTATCAGATGATCTTCTGGAATCAGTTTTTTTAAATGGTTTTGAGCCGTCTGTATCTCTGCTGAAAGGCTTTTTGAAAGATTTTGAATCTGAAGAATTTCCAGATCTAGGAGCGCGAGGACTGTCTGAATTTCTTGTTGAAGATCTTGGTTTTTTAGGTCTTCCTGAATTATTATTGTCTCTGCTCATTCTAAATATTTTTGCAAAGATAGTAATTTAGTTACGAGTTAAAAATTTAGAATCATAACTTTGCACAATTGTTCTATAATTCATATAATTAAAAAGTATACAATGATTACTTTCTTAGACCGCAATTTTTCTCAATTAAATGATTTTCTTACCGAAAATACATTCAGCAAAATATTTATTCTTGTAGACGAAAATACACACGAATATTGTCTTCCTGTGCTTTTAGGCAATTTGGAAACAGAAATCAGTTTCGAAATTCTGGAAGTTGAGCCGGGTGAAGAAATGAAAAATATTCAGACCGTCAATCAATTATGGGAGATTTTAACAGAAATGCAGGCAGACCGAAAAGCGCTCATCATTAATCTTGGTGGCGGAGTAATTACCGATATGGGTGGTTTTGTAGCTTCTACATATAAAAGAGGAATTAAATTTATTAATATTCCTACTACTCTATTATCCATTTGTGATGCTTCCATTGGCGGAAAAACAGGAATAGATTTGATGCACTATAAAAATATGGTAGGAACATTCAGTTTTCCCGAACGGATTTTTGTGTATCCTCAGTTTTTAGAAACGCTTCCTTATAAAGAATTGCGAAGTGGTTTTGCCGAAATGATGAAACACGGCTTAATTGCAGATTTGTCTCATTGGGAAAACCTGATACAGCTTCAGAAGCTCGATGTAGAAGGGATTTTTCCGCATATTCAGACCTCAATGAACATCAAACAGGAAGTTGTAGAAAAAGATTTCCATGAGAAAAATGTTAGAAAAACCTTAAATTTTGGTCATACCATCGGTCATGCAATAGAAAGTCTTTGTCTGGCGAAAGAAAGTCCTGTTCTTCATGGTGAAGCTGTCGCACTGGGAATGATTTGTGAAACGTATCTTTCTTATCTTGAAGGTCTGATTACTGAAAATGACTCTGAAATGATTATTGAAAACATAAAGAAATATTATTCTTTTATTGATCTTAGCGATTTTAAAGAAGAAGATATTTTTGATCTTTTATTGAATGATAAGAAAAATGTAGAAAGTGAAATCAATTTTTCACTACTTTCCGGAATAGGTTCATGCGTATTCGATTATCATTGCAAAACTGAAAACATCAAAAAATCTTTGGAATTATATAAAAAAATCAGCGGATTTTAAAATTTTGTGCCACTTTTTCATTTTAATATTAAATTAATTTTAATTAATTTAAACGTTTGTTTACTTTTATATTTATTTATTAATCAGTATTTTAAATTCAAATTCAATTATTTTTAAGTTTAAACAAGACCTGACTTTTATCATGATTTTCATTTTTGGCAAACAATTTGAAAGATACCACTCGTCAAACTCAGAGAAAAAAGTTTGGTAGTAAAATTTAAAATTAGAAAAATAGTAAATATTAAAATTTAAAGTTATGAAAAAGTTAATTTTAGGACTAGCGGTTACAGCAGGTTCATTAGCATTCGCTCAGACTACAACAACGACTACTACTTCAACAAGATCAATGTCTTCAGATGTAAGATTTGGTATTAAAGGTGGTATGAACGTATCTTCATTATCAAAAGATGGTTCATTAGAAGATCAGGGATCTAAAATTGGTTTCAATGCAGGTTTATTTGCAAATATTCCAATTGCAGAATCATTCAGCATTCAGCCAGAGGTTTTATATACTCAGTATGGTGATAAATATGACCAAGTTGTATTAGGTAACAGATATTCTTATGCTAATCACCTTGATTATGTTGCTGTTCCAGTAATGTTCCAATATAATTTTATTCCAAACTTATATGTAGAAGCAGGTCCGGAATTTGGTTTCATGGTTAGCGCTAAAAACAAAGCGAAAAATGAGACTAACAACGATGTAATTGCTGAATCGGGTAATTACAAAGATAATTTCAATACTTTCAATGTAGGTATCGGTTTAGGAGCTGGTTACTACTTCACAGACAATATTGGTTTAACAGCTAGATATGTTGCAGGTGTAACTGACATTGCTAAAGATAGACCAAACGGTTCTGATGCAATCAGAAATAATGTATTCCAAGTTGGTTTAGCTTACAAATTCTAAGAATTTTTAAACAAATTTTATTTCAATAAAAAATGTCAGACTTAATTTTTAGTCTGACATTTTTGCTTTATAATTTATTCTTAATTGAATAATTCTATTTCCTCTCCTTTTGCAACAGGATATTCTTCTGTGAAACATCCGAAACAATGATTAGAAGAACCTAAAATAACTTTTAAATTCTCTGTACTCAAGAATTCTAAAGAATCTACTCCCAAATAATCTCTTAATTCTTCGGTAGACATATTTGCAGAAATAAGGTCGTCTTTTGAAGGAGTATCTATTCCCAAATAACAAGGTGCAATAATAGGCGGAGAAACACTTCTAAAGTGAATTTCCTTTACACCAGCTTCTTTTAAAATCTTAACCAGTCTTTTAGAAGTAGTTCCACGAACAATAGAATCATCAATAATTACAACTCTTTTACCTTTTATTTCTGAAATAATCGGGTTCAGTTTCAGATTGACTACTCTTTCTCTCATTTCCTGAGTCGGTACAATGAAACTTCTTCCTATATATCTGTTCTTAATTAAAACAGGGCGGAATGGGATTCCTGAAGCTTTAGAAAAGCCAATTGCAGCAGGAACTCCTGAATCCGGAACTCCAATTACAACATCAGCTTCTACAGGAGCCTGTTCCCAGATTTTCTCGCCAGATTTTTCACGAATCTCATATACATTGATGTTTTCTAATGTAGAATCGGGTCTAGCAAAATAAATATATTCAAACGAACAAATTCTCTGCTTTCCTTTTTCTTCATTTACCATGTAAGAATTGAGTTTTCCCGGTTCGTTTTCGTTGGTGTAAATGATTTCTCCAGGTAAAATATCGCGAACATATTGTGCTCCCACTGCATCTAAAGCCACAGATTCTGACGCCACAACGTAAGAATTCTCATTGATT